>JJOG01001702.1:0-24376 GCA_000715275.1 Gyrodactylus salaris
ATTTTAAATAGTTACTCTGTTTTAAGATCTTTTCTGATATTCTAACCATTGAGAGTGGAATAAAATTGTTTAAAAATTATTTGCAGGTCCCAACATTATTCTACTTATTGGTAGAAATTTCATCAAAAGCATATACAAAGAATTTTTTGTTTTAAACTGCTAGAATTTCAACTTTACAATCCCAATTTAATTTTCAGATCAGCGAAGACAATCAAATTTCAAGTTTAAACAATATTTAATGTAAAATTACTTTCAAGTAGGTAGTGTGGCGACCTGCTTTAGAAGGGTCGAGAAGAATTTCAGTTTCTAAAACTATCCTTAGAAAAATACGTAGTTTTAGAATTGAGAAGAATCACCTCAACGAATTTTGCATTCTCGCATCCTACTTCACAGCAGTATGGAAACAGCTTTCTAAATACAGTATATGTATTCCCATGTAAAAAAAAAGAAAAAATTAGGCTTTAACCGAATGATGTGGCCGTTTTACCTGCATTTTGAAAATATTTATCGGTGATATTTAAATGTAAAAGCGAATTATGCACTCTTAAAATGTAAGGGAATCGATTTGAGAGGATAAAAACGAAGAAAAAGTGGTTCATATAAAGGCTAAAATTAGTGGCCCAAAACAGTTTACTTCCACTAAGAAAAAGTGTAAAATAGTAAATGCGTCATTTTTTAATTTTATTCAACTATCAAGTTTAGGAAAACGTTTGGATATAAAAAAGTGTTGTGGGTAGTCCTATGAGTCACAGACTATGACTTGAATTCATTTACTTAACTCAAGTTACTAACACTGTTAGTAACAGTCTGTTACTCTGCCTAATATAACTAAATATTACAAGTTAATAGTGTTACTTGTGAGTAACAAAGTTTAAAATAGTTAATAAATGTGAACTTTAAAATGGCATAGGAATAATTATATTTTAGGAGAATGAAAATCGACTCACATCATCTTTTTCAGGATAAGGAAGTCTAGATAATCAGCAGAAAGTCAGAATCCTGCAGAAGTAATCATGACAGAATCTGTCAGACAGAGCCTGTCATAGAGGGATAATAGTTTAATAGTTCTTGAGTCTTTGATAAGCAACATCAGAGGCAAAATTAAGGTTTTATCACATCAAGCAAGGAGTTAGCTCGATTTTTTTCCAATTTGGTATACTGTGTGAAATTCACACTGTGAATCTGTCATTCAAATGGCTTCTTGGCCAATACACTGGTGAAATGAAATTTAATTGTATACATAATGAAATGAGGAATCTGTAATGTGTATAGAACCATAAAGTTGCTATTATTTCAAGCTAGCTAGATAGATACAGTAATTCAATGACACTGATAGTAGTTAAATTACAATTTTGATGCATGAATCGAGTTTAAAAAAACAAATCCTAATTTGAGGACAAAGTCGTGTTTTAATAATACTTTTATATAACAAGAATTTGAAGTTAAATGATTTAACTACTTAAGGGAATTAAATAATTATGGCTAGACACAGACATATTCGAAATCTTGACGAAGATGGTAATTTAGTCTCTTTAAAAATTAGATTATAACATGTACGATGAACCTTACTACAGCTCAGTAGACGATGATTACGGGATATCTCCTGCAACTGGTAAATTAATCAATTTTCCTAATAAATTTAGCTCAAAAATACCTCTATAACGGAAATAGAATGCATGAACAACCATTAATGTCACCAAAGAATGATAACAACAACTTTGACTTGAACTTTAATGATTTTACCTTGATCGAAGAGAAACAGACTACTGAAATCTTTCACATTGACGATGACTATTACCCACAGTCCACGTTAAATACAACTATTAACTTCAATACACCAAAAGTTGATCCATCAGATGTAATTATGGAGGAGAAATCACATACGAGTGGGTTATTTTCTTTGATAAAATTTAGTTAATTCAAATAAATTCATATCCGTCAATAATATCGTTGAGGAACTCGACTTTGATGCCCTCTGCTCTATAACTAATAAGAAAAAAACCACCACCGAGACTTCTAAACCGCTACCCACCAGTAGGCCCAAGACTGTATCCAAACTACCGGGTATCCCATACCCGATGTTTGTGAAGACTAAAGATATCGAACAGAGAATGAAATCTTCAACTAATAAAATATCCTTCACTAAGCCAATTTCCTCATCTCTCATATCGATAGCAATGAAGAATCGCAAGCGTTGCATAAAGGATGATTTATCATTTTATAATCTCAAGCGTCTACAACGCTCATATGATCCAATGAAGATTTTCTACTCAATTAATAGGAATAAAATACCCAAGTTCTTTCTCTTCGATGTGCCTGAGCCGAGTGTATATCATGTGAATACATTCACTAGCTCTGACATGTCGCGTAATTATCTTAAGAAATTACCAGTAAAACGAACAAGAAAATTGCGTACGTTACAAAAAGACTAAACTAATCCGTCCCCTTTTTAATCGAGATTTCTTTAACCTTCAAGCGCCACATATTGAACAGGTTGAGAAACCGAGTAACAGGATCGTAACTGAAACGATATGTAGACCTTCACCGTCGCCTGCGTTAACGGAGAAAATCGATCGTACCGGTCTCATCAAGATGCACCAAGAGTCATTGAAGAAGAACTACAAGCCCTCTTTGAATCTGATTACTGTGGGACATGTTGACGCTGGGAAGAGTACTTTGATGGGGAATCTATTGTGTCAATGCGAGCAGGTCTCACAAAAGCAATTGTCAAAATTCCAATGGGACTCTCAGAAGATTGGCAAGGGGTCCTTTGCTTTCGCCTGGATCCTAGATCAGACCAATGAGGAACGCGAGAGAGGCGTCACTACAGATGTTAGCCAGTCCACTCTTGAAACAGAAAAGAAACGCGTGAGTATACAATTTTCCCAAGATCTAAAAGGTAATTTTATCGGAGGTCTAGAGAGATTAACAAACTTTTTATTCAGGTTATTCTTCTCGACGCTCCTGGCCATCGAGACTTTGTACCACAGGTGATAAGCGGGGCATCCCAGGCTGATTTTGCAATTGTCGTTGTCAATGCCACCGAAGGGGAATTTGAAACTGGCTTCGAAGACAATGGTCAGACCAGGGAGCATACCATCCTCTTGAGAATGCTGGGTAAGTTTTTCTATACTTGAAAACGATTGATTAAAAATGATTGTCCCTTTTCTGTTAGGTGTCACGCGACTAATTGTCGCGATTAATAAAATGGATAAAGTGAATTGGTCCAAGAGTCGATTTGAAGATATCAAGGCACGCCTCGGTCTTTTCCTCAAGACTCTGGGAATGTCCAGCGTTGACTATGTACCCGTGTCGGGACTTCTCGGTGTCAATCTCACTAGTAAATCTAGTGAATGGTGTAAAAAAAAGATTTCCAATTCTGATGAAAGTGATATTAAAAAGCTCGCTCCATGGTACAACGGGCCGAGTCTGCTAGGTATTGTCGACTCCTGGCCCACCATAGAACGAGATAATGATGGTCCATTAAGGTTCGTAGTTAGTGACATTTATAAACCGACGGGCAGTTCAATTCCAGCAGTTTGCGGCCGAATCATCTCTGGAAGCTTGACCGGTGGCGTCAATTTGAACACTAGCAGAATAGTCTGTCATCCAAGCAATCAACATGGCATCGTGAAATCCATAAAATCAATGTGCTTCTCATCGACTACAGATCCAACTCAGATATTCGACGAATCGACCATGATGAATAACCTAGCCAAAGTCGCCTTCTCTGGGGACCAGGTGGCATTATTCCTTCAGAACATTGATCCTTATCATACTCTCAAGTCTGGGGACATCATCTCCGATCCTGATAACCTTGTGCCAAACACAAATCGGGTCCGTGCAAAGTTGACTGTCTTCAAATTAGATCAACCCATTACCAAGGGCTATCCGGTCATAGTTCATCATTTGTGTAATTCCTTTAATGCCAAAATCTCCAAACTAATCTCCTGTCAGGAAAGGAAGACAAATAACCCCGATGATAAAGACGGCAAGAAGCCGAGGTTCATTTCGAGTAATTCCACTGCCGAAGTCGAGTTGTCGTTTGATACGAATCGATGTATTGACCTTTACGAGAATTGTAAATCACTTGGTCGGTTCATGCTGCGGGTTGGGGATAACTCAATAGCTGGTGGCATTGTAACCAAGATTGTACAGTCGAAGAATAAAGATGATTAGATGCTGTTATAACTATTTTTGCGTAGTATATTATTGTTTATCTATCAGCTTATGTCATATCTTCCGTTCATTTTAGAAAGACTATTTGCGAATCTTGGCATTCAATGGTTAGATTGATGACATGTGGGGTGTAATTTTCGATCCATAAGTCTCAGGTAGACTAGTAGTATTCTATACTACTGTCAGGGGTGTCCAAAGTGCACACGCGGGCAAATATCTGCATACTTTTTACTCTCCTTTACAAGAAATTTTCAAAAGACAGAGATTTTTTGGTCTACTACTCTATGCCACCCATCCATTCAAAAAGACCCTCGATCAATTGCTTAATTAGAATAATAGAATACTATAAACTTTGCACGAATGAGTCTGGTTGGAAAAAAAGATTATGAAGATTTTTCCTATCATTAAATTTCGACTTCTGAGCGGGTTTTGAAGATTTTTTGGCCCAAACAATACGGAAGGTCTTGAAATAGTTAATGATCCGAAGCAAAGATGTCTGGAGAATATGGTAAGTGGTTCATTCTTTCTCAATTGAGCCCTGAAATCTTTCTTCAAGTAATTAAATGTGAGGTCTAGCATTGTTATGATGGGACAATACTTTTTTTCATTTGGCTAACGATGGGAGTAAAATCCATATTTCTGCGATGAAAGATGATTACAATAAACTTCAGAGTTAATTTTAATTTCCTTTTGGAGTAGCTTAAGCCTCTGAAATCCCACCAATTGCAGAGCATAATCTTCTTCTGATCGTTGGTTTAGGTGAAAATAGAGGAGGATCAGACTGAAGTTGCCAAGATTTCTTTGATCATTATTCGTGTAAAGAATCCATTACTCATTAGGAAAACTTTTTAGCTGTTAGGAAACCTTAAAATAGAGTAGATTGGTTTTTTGAGTCCTGTAAAATGTATGCTGGATGAACTTGAACTTGTCAAAGTCGTTGACTTATTATAAAAAAATGATTAGCCTTTCTAATGAGCAATTACTCGTGAGAAAATAACAAGTGGGTTAAAAATTGCAAATATTACTCCAACAACAAACAAGTGTATGATTTTGCATCCTAAATTTTAAATAAAACCGCTTTCCAATATTATAGAGTTTTTATAAGTCAATTAAATCTATGCGTTGAAAGATGCCGTTATAAATTAACGGTTTCTCACAAATTGGAACAAACTGATGAGTTATCAACTTGATAGCCTCTTGTGCAGCTATGCCAGCGAGGAAAGATGATGTGGTGTGTATTTCGCCGCCACCGAAGCGAATCATTTCCTAGAAAATAAACGTTTTTCTCATTCTCGGTTTACTTACATTTGGTGATGAAAAATATTAAATATATGAATATAAAAAGATTCACATATTCAAAAATACACACATCAAAAGCACAACTTCTAAATCTATTGTTTGTTATAAATTAACCCTCATCATTTGTACGGCAATTTGGCTAAAATATGAAATTGTAAAAATCAAAAATAATTTGCAGATGAACTGACCTAATAAGATTGAAAAAGGCTTCAATCTAGCACCTTAATTGCGCTGAGATTTTTGAAATACAGGCCAAAGCCATGGCAAATACGGTTTTCCAGAGACTACTATAAAACTCTTTCAGTGTATACATCTTTTGAGTGATGTATTTGTCTAATTCTAAATCTCGTAGAAATGTACTTCTACCGTCTTTATTCATAAAGTAGCAATCCTACTACTGAATTTCTATCTATTGAAATCATTCAAAGAGAAAATGAGCCTTTAAGTGAATCTATGTATAATTATATTGTCTACCCTAAACAGTATAATACCACATTTTCCCCCTATCTTCGTTAACGGTTACCTGTACTGACCTGTACTCTCATTGATGAATGAATCTACAAGACTATGAAACCGAATCTACTCTTTTATAATTTGCTGAGGTGAAACTGGGCTATTTTACCGGAGATTGAATGAATTTAAAGTGGCGTACCTTGACATGATTTGAGCATAGGCTAGCCCTGAAGGAAGAATTGTTCTTGACAATCCTCTCCAGGCAATTATTCAACAAATCGATATCACGATTGATCAGAGTCTCATTGCTCTCCGGGTCTGATGCCAGGGCCTGACTCGTGACAGCATCCATTTCCGCGGGGCTAGTGTTTGAGAATACTTTGAAGCAGCCAGGCCATCGTTGGTAGTCATCGAGGAAGAGACAGGCGGCACGCAGCGTCAGGTACCAGTGGAATGAATCATTTTCCGATTGTTCTGACAACAGAGCTAGAAAGGAAAATTAGTTTATGCCATTTGTAAATTTGGGCAATTTGAAGACTTACACAACTGTTGTATCTTTGCAGCGGTTATATGTTCGTCGACTTCTGGAGCTCCGGATAGAAACCGAAGATGGTGACAGTTTTTTACTATTTAAAATAAATCATATGAACCATTAAATTATATAATTAATGCAAAAAATGTAACTTCAACCTTATTTACTCAGTTCTACACTGATGCCGGAAACAACAAATTCTACAATTTTTTTCAGATAATTCACTGAAAAATCATGAATTTTTAGCTTATAGATTCGTTAGAAAACTAGATTAAGCTGAACTTATTATAGAATGGAAGGATCAGGAAAAGGCTTGCATACCTTTAAAAGTTACATCTAGAAAACTTGGATTTTCAGAATGACAAAATGTTCAATTCGTAGTCTAAACCTCTAATTGTACTATGTGCATTGAATGGCCAAAAAAACTCTGGAAACCTGTTTAAAACTTCGACTATGTATTTCAAACTCACCAAAGTTTCTCACAACACTGATGTCAATATTGAAATCCATCTAAAATTAATGAAGAATACATTTATCAGTTAAGTGTATTTCATCTCAATTTGTACTTTTCTATCTAAAGTATCAAAGACTTTAAGCTAAAACTAATATTTCCGTTGAAAGCAATACATTCAGCAACTGTCTCTTTTATTTGCTCAAATAGTTCAATGTTTATTAAGCTTAAGAGATACTAGTCTGATAGAGTCAACTCAGTAGGTTCAGAATGAAAAGAAAGGGTATTCCCTTGTACGTTCTTTTGGTGTATTGTTTGAGTAATATCTTGCGATAATTTCAAGTAGATAATATTTTTTTATTTACCTGGTCGGTTTTCCTCTTAATATATTGGACATGCTTTTCGTGTTCTTTAGCATAGATTTTCTGCAAAGATAGATATCTCTCAGTATCACTTGCCATATCTGGAATAGATCCTCTCAGCGGTAGAGTTAAGAATTCATCAACAAACTCCTTCAGGGCAGTCACAAGTGCCCAAAATACACGCTCATCTTGATAAGGGGACAAATGTCTGGATGGATCCTTTTTTAACATTGGCAAATGGGCTGGAAGAAGGTCGAATATCTCTTGTACATTATCCGGAATCTGAAATTATATCGATCATCAAATTTAATGTTTTTCACCTTTATCAATGTTTATCTTTCATGTTATCTTTGATTGATTTTTCATATTATGTAATTTTTAATTACTTTAGATTTGTATATAGCTGTGTTTAGTGCCTTGCAAGCCTCCTCAAAGTTTTCAAGATCATACAGGTTCTTGTTTTCTTCTAGGTCCTCCTTGCGCAGCCGATCGATAATAATCTCTTTGGCTTCCTTAATTATTGATCTTAGGTTATTCTTTTCCCGTGTCAGGGTTGGATAGGGCTTTTCAGGATTCTTTATTGCATAAATCTGAATTGGTCAAGAAATTTTTAAAGATTTACATCAAATTTCTTGATCAGTATACTCCTAGATTTCACTCCAGAAGAATTCTTTATATTTAATAGTACATCCTATGAGTAACCATATCTCTGAGAATTCATAATGTAGAAGAAGAAAATATATATTTCCATCAAATATCATCAGTTTTTCTATAATCTTATTGTTTTTTCTAGATCAATATAATCGAACATTTAACATTAAAAAAAAGAAAGAAATCCCTGAAAGAAAAAGATTTCATGTGGGCCATTGTAAATTGAGAGTGTGGATGTAGTTTCTCTATTTGCACAAAGTAGGTTTGAAAAAGAATAAAGAAGAATTCAATGTTTACTAAGAATTTGTAAAACATTTCATACCTAACGGAGAACTGATGATAGCTGGTTGAAATATACATTATGAATTCTTCTATACTCACGTAATAAATTGTTCACGGTAACATGTAAATAATATCTCTGAGAGTTTTCAATAATTTGGGACTTACCTTGAGAAACTGGTGAATTATCAAAAGCCAAGGAATATGTGAAAAGTCGTGAGCTGATAATTTGAAGACTGGTAGTTCTATTTGACTGAGAATATTGTTGTATTCTAATGCTGAAAACTCCTCCAGCTCCTTCAGAGGAGATTCAAGGCTCAGATTTGGCATTTGAGAGTCTGGATGACTTTCGATAATTGTGTGCTCGTTGAAAATGACTTGAAGAAATCCTATGAGTCCAACGGTATAGCATATCATCAAGGGATTATTGTCAGTGCGACAGATTTTCTTTAAACGATTCGATGTTCTGTAGAGAAATTTATTTTAGAAAATTGAATGAAGGTTATACTTGGTACTTACGTGTCTCTAGGATCAGTTGAAATTATAACTGAAAACTTTTGAAGAAATTTTGGATTGGAATCGAGGACAGTGTGAATATCTTCAATAACTGCATTCCCAACAACTGAAGAATTAAGTAGAAGAAGGTTGTTACACACAACGGATGCTCTTGGTTTATTAATAGAGGCAGAATCAATGAAGAAACTAAGGAGATGAGTTAAAAAGATATCTTACTTTGATCCCAGATCACTATTCGTCACAAGAGATGAATCGACAATCGTAAAAGATCCTATACTTGGCAAGACCAAGTTTTTTAATATCTCGGAAGAAATTCCACAGCAATTAATCATACAAACAGATGATTTCTGGAGGCACTCTTGACCATGATCAGACCATAATCTATAATAGATATAGAATATTATATTACCTCAGCTGTCTGTCGAATTTCGCTTCAAGATCAACCTCTTTCATTGGTGTAGAATTGGGGTTAATTTATGAAATTGTGAGATAAAAGTTTTTTCGAATGATTTAGTGTTTAAAACACGCATGTTACAACTTTTAATCTTTCCCTTGTTAAGAAGGATACTCATTTATAAAAACTTAATTTAAATCTAAATCGTACTTCAGATATATCATGAAAAATGAAAAGGCTGAATCAGAAGTTGTTAATGAATTCTCCAATCTTATTGAACGCTCCAAGCAATTATTCAACGGACTCAGGTTTGTTAAGCTTGCCTAATTTTCTCATAGAGATTTACCTCAATTTGGGGATAAGCGCTGGCAGTCACATTTTAGTAAGACATTCGATGTCTATACTAAACTCTGGCGCTTTCAACAACAAAATAGATCTATTCTAGATGAACGATATGGCCTCAAGAGATGGCAAATTGGTGAAATCGCCTCTAAAATAGGCCAAGTCTTTTACCATTATTATCTACGGACAAGTGATACTTACTTTTTAAATGAGTCCTTTGCCTTCTTCTCTGCTATTAGAGCTAGAAATTATTACTCCAACGCTGAGAAGGACGATAAATCAGATTTACTCGTGAAAAAGCTGAGATACTACGCTAGATATATTATCGTTTGTCTTTTGTTAAAGAAAATTAAGCTTGTTAAAGACTTAGTCAATGAATACTCGCGTCAAATTAAAATCTACAAAGACACCTTTAAACCTGGTGACTACGTCGACTGGGAGTTGATTGTTCAGGAGATTGAATTCTTCATCGAAGCCGACTCGATCGTAAAATTCAGCGAAGGCATCTTTCAGATCTCAAATCGTCTCAAACTTTCTGGCTGTCCACAGTACGAAAAGTGTCCCTATCCAAAGCTTAAACTTCAAGAAGTCCTCTTGGTCTCAAACTGCTTCTCTCAGCGTCGCTTCTCAGAATTGTCTATTGACATGTTCCGCATCCTGCAGGCGTTTGAGCATGACGAGTCAGACTTCAATTCCAACATACCCTCCAAGACACTCTCAACGACGAGTATGGAAAAGAGTTTTTCCACTTATGGAAAGTCCTCTAGTAAACTAGTCAATCCCAACAAGTACTTATTGTACAAGCCGACCTATGCAAAGTTTATTTCATTCATCTCGGCAGCATTCAACGATCTGTCTAGTAAAAGTGTCCTCTTGGTTTACCTGTCAGCTGATGGCTTCCGTCTACAAGACTCCAGCCGTGAAGATGAACGTGAGTATTACTTTTAAACATTCATCTTATTGGTATTTTTCTCGAGAATGAATCTCTCTAAAAATAGGAAAATCGATTTTTCTGCAAATATTAGTGTGAATTTGAAAAACAAAATCAATAACTACTATCCACATTTAAATAATTTAAGCCAAGACGATTATTAGATTTAAAAAAACACACTGCATAGGCTAATCAGCTATAGGCGCCTTATTATTTTAAATCAAGTTGCAGAAAATTATTTTATTTTCAACTTGAAGAATTGAATATTTCTCAATTATCGTGCACTCCTATGCAATCGATATGAACTGTGTTTTCTTAAAATTCCCTTCACTCTCCCTCCCAAGAACTGTAAAGGGGTAGAGATTGTCAATTAGCATAGAGGAGAGAGAGAGGGAGTTAAAAAGTAAATAAATCACAATGAAATAATTCCACTCTTTTAAAGTTCACTCTCTATTATATGATTAATTAACTTGCATCTATTCAATTGAATGAATCCAGGATATAAAGTTTAGAAATGTAATAAATTAAAATTGCACATGTTTCAACGTTTTTCATAACTTCCTAGGCTCCTATTTCATTTTGTATCTTTATTCAGCATCGGGCTTCTCGACAGGAGGGCTAGTGACAGACGGCCGATCATCTGATTACTCAAATCCTAACGTAACTCCTAGTAAAATTGACACCAAGAATGGACGCAAGAATAAAGAAATCCACTGGTGAGTCCCTTGAAAAAAAGTTCACGCATCAAAATTCATTGATAAGAAAACGATAGTAGGGGTCGAAAAAATGGAAATTTCTTTCACTAAGAAAAATATTTTTGAACAATCCTGCTCCAATCAATACTGAAAATTGAATTTCATCCTCTGCTAGATCTTGAAATAATTTATTTTCTCTTATTTCCTACTTTGTTATCTCTAGTTGTAATTAGGCATTAATTCTGCTTCTTCTTCAAGGAGGAAAATGTTCATTCTTTAGTAAAATGACAAACTCACAAGGAGCGTGAAGAACACTTTGAGTTCTAAATAATTCATCATTACCAGAATTAAAAAACGGTTTAAATTTTCTAGACTAACTTGATCAATGATCTAGCTAGAATAGTATATCAATAAAATAATTCGATAAGAGTTTTCTTCTGTAATTGTTTACTTTTTTTTCTTTCACTAGTCTTGCAGTGGCAGTGAATGAGTTATGTGATTATGCAACGCGTACTGATTTTTATCATCTTAACAATGATCGAAATATCTAGATATCCTGTCTGTGTGTGTGTACAATAGTAATGGGTCTAGAAAAACTTGAGAATAATCTTTATACACCTTTTTTTCAGAACGAAGAATAGTGAGATTAGTTTCATTTCCATCTATCGTAAATCATTAGGAATACATTGCTAGAAAAAATGTGTGTGTGGAAACTTTGACGGGAAACTTGTCAAGTATAGATTTATTTCTCCTCCTGATCTACTAAAAGCCTATATAGTCAAACTACGTTGACACACTCTGGTGCACATAAAGGGAAAAACAAGTTGTCTTCTTTGAAAAGAAGAAAATCTTTCCAAGAAAGTTTTCCTTCGAAATAACAACAACAATAAAACCCTAAAAACATGATCCATGTTCAATTATCGAAGCAACATGAAAACCCATCCACCTAGGTGATTCACAAATTAAGACAATGATAGATAGCATGGAAGGAAAAAGTGTGAACTGGTATTTGCGCCTTATTAATACAGTTCGTATCTAATCAATACCATGTCACCACATAGGTACAGCATTTAGTTCACGTGCAAGTACGGGTTTATTTCTTAATTATAAAGTTTACTTGATAAAAACCTCCCCACTTTTATAAACCACTTTCAATTATTTCTTTTTGTTTAAAATAAAACGTATTAATTCATCCATTTTTTCTGCAGCATTTATCCTGGAGATTTCTTTTCGTTTTCACGAAAACCCCTCTTCCTCATCGTGGATAGTGACAACAGTTTTATGTTCAAGGTATGTTCAAGGGAAAAGTAGAAGAAACTTATTTTTTCAATCAATTTTTTTCATCGAAAAAATCGATAATCAAGTTATTACCATCTTTCCCAGGGTTGTTAATCTTTAGCTGCATTTTAGAAATTCCCAAATCTCTTCGGACAACCAGTCGTCTGCCTCCTCTCGCCGCAATGCCAACCGCAGTACATTGAGGAACAGAACCAAAAGGGCAACCTATACACCCTATTCTTACACTGTCCAATCACAGCGATGATCTACACCTCCCAGTGTAGTGACATCAATGACAAGATCTTTGAAAAGGCCAATGTCATCTTGGAGTCCTTCCTCATAGAATGCTTCCGGCTGTTGATTCGCTCACGAAAGCTGGACGATTCATATCACCACATGATGACTGACAATTTCCTCAGGATGTTGATCCTTCGTCATTGCTTTGCCTCGGTCTTTCTGAGATTGCACAAGGACTTTCCACGGCCCGATTACTACCCGAACGCCTGCCCGGAACTACCAGACTCTGAGCTTGTCGAGAACGGGGTCCTGCAGAAGAAGATTAATGAAATCGCCCGCCTTTTCAATTGCTCCGATGACTTTGCAATTCCAGATGACTTTTCCAGCAAGTCGCAGAACAACGTCTCTTCCAATTTCGACATTCGATCAGATAAACTATAAGACTATGGACCTCTATGTTGCATTTACTGTCCCCTACTCTACTCGTTTTGGTCAAAGAGTATTTGAGATTTCTGTTTTTTTTAATGCTTGTTTTTCGCTCTCCCTATATGCAAAACGTAGATTATTTTTATATCGAACAAACGAACAAGTAAATGAGAACTCTAAAAGCACTCCACCTCTCCTAGTTATATTAATTTGAGGGATATAAGTGTCATTTCTTTAAGGAATTTTATAATAAAACTTTTCACTATCTCATTTCAATCCTAATTCGCAAGTGCGTACTGGCTCAATCTTTTTAAACATTTAGCCCCATAAATTTTTGTATTAACATTTCAAGGGGGAATCATACAAATTTTGTATTACAAACCATGAAAGAAATACTTGTAACATTGTACTGAGAGTGAAGTGCATTCAACTTTTGAGAGGCTAATGGAATCTGGAATTGAGAACTTGAATTGCTTTTAAATACAGTAAAAACTCAAGAACCAATAAAACGTTGATTATTCAATGAACTAATTTTCTCCTCTCCCAGCAATCCCATTTATGAGATTAATCTAAAAAGGATTATCTATCTTCTTTAAAGTTACCTCTTGAATCAATAACATAGATTGATCTCATTTCCCTGTCTCGCATTTTTACTATACTTTTTGATAGTCATCTCCTGCCAATGAATTCATTCGTTCAGTGGTAATTCCAGAAAAAAACTTACATTTCCTAAATGTTCCCGAGATTAGATCGTCTCATTTCAAGCGTTACTACTATTTAGTAGTATATGAAGCACTTGTCTAACCACCACTTCATATTTAGTACGTCTTATATATTGAACTTTTTAACGAGAACCTTATTTCAGTAAAAGAAATTGAATTTGAGCTGAGATTATATAGGAATTATACTTATATCACGATGTTTGCTATTAGCTTTGTATATTTGTTTGATCAACCAAAACTCCATATAATTTATTTAAAATGTCAAGGGGAAATAATAAAATTTATGTCGGCAATCTCCCCAGCGATGTTGCAACACGCGACATAGATGATTTATTCTACAAATACGGCGAGATTGCTAACATAGATATAAAGAGCAGCAGAGGAGCTCCTTTTGCATTTGTCGAATTCGCCAGCAGCAGGTAAGTTAAAGAAAACTCATTATTCCCGTAGAGATGCAGCTGACGCCGTACATGGAAGAGATGGATATAAATTTGATGGATATCCACTCCGTGTGGAATTTCCACGAGCTGCCCGTGGGTCTAGAGGCGGTTTCGGAGGCAGTAAGCCTAGTGGCGGCGGTGGACGAGGTGGAGGTGGTGGAAATAGCGGTCCCACTCGTAGATCTGACTTTAGAGTACTCATTTCTGGCCTTCCTCCCACAGGCAGTTGGCAGGACTTGAAGGATCACATGCGCGAAGCTGGCGATGTTGGTTTTGCCGACGTATTTCGTGGAGGAACTGGCGTCGTTGAATTCCTACGGTATGAAGATATGAAATATGCGATTAGAAAACTCGACGATTCAAAGTTCAAATCTCATGAGGTTAGTTTAAAAATGCAATGATTTATCCCTCCTAGCCTATGAGTGATATGTGTGCAATTTCTTACTTAAATCCTCTAGATACTTAGTTAATAATACAGCATTTTATTCTTGTATTTATTTAATTACTAGCTTAATTTAATTAAGCTTTGCGCTTGTCTAAATACTTAGATACATGTGACCTCTCAATGAGAATCCAAGCGTAATCTCATATAATAAGAGAGATGCTCTGATGCAGAGCATAGACTAAAAACGACAAAAAGAACAAACCAGAATTTGGGTTAGGTACTTAGACCGCTATAATTGATAAATAACTTTAATTTCAATAGGGTGAAACTTCATACATCCGTGTCCAAGAGGAGAAGCGAAGTAGATCAAGAAGCAAAAGTGCCCACAGCCGATCCAAATCACGATCTAGGTCCTACACTCCTTAAAATGGATCGCATTCGAAATTTGTAAGTACAGAGATGAAAATGGTCTATATACATAGGTGCATCTGTTTTAATTTCAACCCACAAATTCCTCTAGAAGCAATCATATCTCATTATGGAATAATGATTATTGTTTAGATTCCACTCCAAGGATATTTTGGAAAGGAATCAATGAGATTGTGTTGGGATTGTTATAGGAAAGGATTGGAGTGGACTTCACACTAAGGACCATCTCACACTAGGATTAAATTCTTAACTATAGGACTAATGGATTATAGATTTGGATTTATTTTACGGAAATTTAATACAGCTTTATATTCTCCAGGTACATTAATCCAATTGGCAACGTGAACACAGTCAATTAAATTATTATTGACACTTTGATGTTAAACGTTTGTTTTTGAATAAAATAAAAAATTTTCACAATAAAAATTCATCCAGTTAATTAATCATCCGAGGGAGGCGAGTTTCTTCTAAAAGATATAAAATAGAACATTTACCTTTATCAATTTATTCCGTATACGTTCCTCCAGGCGGGACATTAAACGTGACTGTAGGTCTGATTCGGGAATTGGTTCTGAAGCTTTCCTCTTGAGTTCTCTTTCAAATCTATCTTTAAGCTCTTGCTTGCACAAGAGTTCTCTATTAACAATTTCTTCTCTTTTTGAGTCTACTACACTGATAATGCTACACAACCTGCGTTGTAATCTAAGTATTTTTTCAATTTCCAATTGTCTCTCCTGGTGATAACTGCCGTACAGATAAAGCTGCTTACTGAGCACCTTTTGTTCTCTTTTACACTCTTTATTTGCAATCTTTTGGAGTTTCCTCTTCTTCTCGAGGCACTTGAGAGTTTCACTCTCAACCCTGACTCTTGACTTGGTGTCGTTTAAAATCTTCTCCTCTTCACTCTGAACCACTTTTAAATCCTCAAGATTTATCATATCCTTCTTAATTTCTTCGTAAATCATTCGCTGCCTCTTACTAATGATTGCCTTCAAGCGCTCTGAACAATAAGTACGCCTTTTGATATTTCTCTCCGACAAGTGGCTACTTCTATCAAAGTCTATCTAAAACTCAAATTAAAACATTCAATTACCTTGATATCTGCATAGCTTATTTTTTCCGAGATGTAGGCCGATTCTTTGAGGATAAGACGTGTACCTCTTAAGGAATCGATGGCCTTGGAAAATCCAAGAATACTTTTGTATTGAATGTACACGCTGAATTTAAGAACTGTACTCGATTTGATGACACTATCAAATATCTAGAAATAAAATAAAAGAAGAACAAACCTTGTCTGATTCTTCAATGTGATCCTTTATAAATTCACACATTTTGTTAATATCTGATTTCTTTAATCCTTCCATTTTCGATATAAGACTAAAGTTCTCGACCGGATCAAGCATTGGAATATCTATGCTCCTTACCTCGCCAAAGGTCTCAAAGACTTGTCTGACATAAGCTTCGGATGGTATAATTTCATCAAGACTATTCTTCTCGCCCCGATGAAACCAAATAATGGGTAAATTATGAACAATTACTGTATCAGGTCTAACGCCAGGCTCATTATCGTTCAAATGCGACGCGTCACGAAAGAATGTGTTCCAATCGTGATTCCTTGGATAGTCATTCCTCTCTTCAACAGCTTCAACAATTAGCTGTTCTGCGAAACCACTCAATTTAATCCTCTAAAGATAAGAAGAAATCGGTTAGTGGGAAGCAATTTAAAATTGGAAGAGAACCGAGCATACCTTTTTATCCAAATTTACGATTGTTTGTTTCAAGTCAGTCCTTGACTTTAAATCAGCTGAAAAGGATAGGAATTCTGTAGTAGATTTGTGCACTTTAAATGTGACATCTTCCCCAAGGGATTTAGGGCTCAGTTTTCTCAATTTCTCGGTTATCTCCCAATTTGAAATAGACTTGGTAAGTAGAGTCGACTTGTTCAATTCTGAAATTTTTACAGTCACATTTACTCTAAATATTGGCACTAGGTAGATATTCTCGAAAAGCTTCAACTCGTTGATCATTTATGTGCCTTCTGGTCAATATTTAGTCCGACTAGAGATAATAAACTTTATTATATACTTTATCAATTATAACAATTATTCCTTAATTCATTTCCGTTCTTCGAATAAAGCTGACAAATTTTTATTATGATTCAAATTATTTATCAAATTATCCAAGTAATATGATGACCAATTGCATAGTATTTAGTTACACCTAGCCAATTATAAAGATGTTAACTAAATGAGACTTTAGAAATGTTAATTGACCTTATCAAATGGTTACATTGCGTAATTCGTGCATACTACGAACAATTTTCGTCGAAGTTCGACGGTCGAACATAACTCGAAATATCTTAAAATCTCTCTACTAATTGCTTAGAATTCAGAATTGAAATGTCGAGCTTTCACTTGTAAATAATATAATAAAATGATTCTCTTTTAGAAGAAAACTTAATCGATGGGGAAAATTGTCAATAGGGTAAATAAAGTGATTAATCTTTTCTCTAGATCAAAGTCATCAAAAAAATCCAAAGAAACGGTAAAGAATAATGTTTAAATAAATTTAGATAAACTCTGTCATTGATAAACTCGGCAGAAACTTTAACTTGGTACCTCACCATTTTCCTTATGCTCGCTTTAGTTGAAGAAATCTGACTTGGAATCTGAACGTATTCTTGTCGAATTGTACGTGCCATCAGCGGAGATTCCAGGATATCTAATGGATATTTGTTTATACATTGACGAGTAAGGTATCTCTATTAAGTCAAGTTTATAATTTACTGATAATAATTTTTATAGAGCTAAAAGATATGTGAGTTCAGTTGAAAAATTCTGACCTAACAATATTCAGTCCGAATATGGGGATCTGAGAAAAAATCTTGGCTTTCACTTGGTGAGTTTTTTTTCATTTAATCTTTAGAAATACACTGAAGGTTTATCAGAAGATAGAATCGTGCTAAAAGGCCACAAAGATGATTTAGAGTTCTCTCCTGTTGTTATGCAAGTTACAAAACTTGATGTGAAATAATTGAAACCCTATCATTCAGTATATATCTGTAAGTAGTCATGCTACTCACGAGTACCTTTATGAGAATACTTGAGAAAGATTAAATTGACATAGGAGTCCCTTCCAAACATGATATCTTTTCTCTATGTGGTTCTTAATTGATAATCCATTTTTCGATCATTTTACATAAAATGTAGTTCTTTTCTTGAATATAACCTAAAAATTACTTATAAAGTCATATTATTTTAAGCAATATATAAAATAAGTATTCCATCATTAAGCTCAGAATAAAGAACTGTTATGAATATTGAAATACGTATAATAGTACATAGTGTATATGATTTTTGATGCCCTGCTCAGGTACTACAGCCAATGAGAATCGTTAACAACTATTTTATACCAGACTCTCCATGAAAGAAACCCAAAATTTAATCAAACTACCGTTCCTTTTGAGTGTTTGACCTGTATTATAAATATTGATTAGATTTATGATTGCTCAGATATGACATTTTTCTACAAAAATTTGACGAAATTTTCCAAAAGTTTTATTCACAATTTATCTAAATTTTAAAAGAGTTATTGAAGGCGGATTGAGTTGAATGGAGGAAATTCCAAAAGCTTAGGAAAAGTAGATCATTTCTCAAAAAATAAAATAATCTTTAACTACGTCTCTTTTAAGTGAACTTGTATCTTTAGTTAAATTTGTTTTCTAGAAAATGACCTTTTATTCTATTTTAATTAAATGTAAGCATTTTCCCTTCTTGCTTGAAGCCCCAGAAATAATTTATTAATTTTATGCATTATAATCTTGGAGAATGAGGTTTTGAGCAAACTTATTCTAAGGAAGAGAAGACCAACGAAATAAAGATAAACTCGACTATTCATTAAGAATTATTAAAAATACAATCAAAAGTTTATTCATGTGAAATTCACATTGTGAATCATAGTCAAATATTTGTATAATCTAGAGAAGTATTATTTACTAAATGAACTCGTAATTAAAGGACTCACCCTACGGATGAATGGAAAAGTTAGTTGAATAATTCTGTGATCAACTATTAACGATCACCAAAATAAATTTAAATTTAACCGAGATCCTACAATTTGCTTTTCTAAGAAAGTTTGATGCTTTGCATCTACAAATTCGATATGAAATTTGCTTATACGGTTAGATAACCTGAATCTTAATTTATAATTATAATCCGTATTTTCATTATAAACTCAATGAGAGAAACTGAAAATTAAAATTTTCTGTGCTTTACCGAAAAAAATTCTCTTGATATGCTATGACTAAGGTTAGGAGGGTTAAGAACTAGACAATTTTATTTTGCATTCACTGTATTGAAATTTAAATATTTTAATACTCAGTTAGATCTGTTAAAAAATCCACATTGCAAGCGGATGCTTATGAGAATCTTGTTGATGATAGATGATAAACTATTGAAATACCGTTGTTGATAAAAAATTCTGAGTAAAATAACGAGTTAATGCACTCTCATTTCCTCTTTAAGCTGATGGCTCCTTATGCGGCAGCATGTAAGTAAGAGGGGCGCTCAAGCTTTATTTTTACTTCAAGTGAAAAATTCACACCGTGAGTAAAAGTACCCTTTTCAATGAATATTTCCCCTTAATTTCTCTATCCTAGGAAGACTTATCGATATGGCCCATTCGCACGTGTACGGTACAATGACTCTACAAGTCTTGAAATTCTTAAAGTAGTAAGTAATATTATTTTCACTCTGAAAGTTCTAGAAAGAATACTCCTTCAAAGAGTTGATAAAAGTTTACTACTAGAAAGTAGCTTAAACGAGTCTTTATTATCTAAATTTCTCTAAAATCTTTTATGTTAATAGATTGAAGATGAGCTGAGTGATAGCTATCGAATTGTGAGTTTTTAAATAGCAATAGTTTAATAGTATCGCGATCGGAAATATTTAATAATCCTCAAAAATATGTAGGTGATCTTTTAAAATTTTTATCAACCACCTCAATTGTAAATCAGATAAACTATTATATATTGAAGAAAATCGGTCGTGTAGTTTTCTCAAAAAGCTCCATAGACCAAATTGTATTGATAATAAGAAAGAAAATTTAATTCCTGTATGAAGAAAGTTCTCTGAAAAATCAGATTAATTTAATTATCGCATTACAAGAACTTTAACCTCTTTTCAAGTAGATGTATGAGTTTCCGTTAATTAATATTTGTCCATTTAACAAGATTAACGTATTTGAAAGTAGTATACTAACTAGTCAGAAGTACAAAGTCAGAAGTTAGTTATTTGTCATAGAGCTACCAGAAAATTGCAAAATAAAATTGAAAAGTTGCAAATTTATATCAAAAAGTTGCAAAAAAATCTTTTTTTGTCTTACAAATATTTGATGCACAGGGATATGCTAATTTTTAATTAGGTTTCTTTTATTACAACTTTCAAGCGATACTTATATATTTATCTGTTAAAAAAATTGCATAAAAGTTGCTTGGTCAAGAAAAAAATGTAAAGACACCCAAGAACTCTTGAGTTGATTTTTTGGTAAGAAAAACGTAACCAAGAGAAAAATGAAGAGAAAAAAAATCGCATCTTGTAGCCCTAATTATGACCTAATCACTATTTCTCCGTAAAGATAATTTATTTTTAAGTTGGTCAATTTTTTCTTGAAAGATTTGACGCCATTTATGATTATCCTGAATTAAATTGACTACAATGTGTATCTCTTCCCAGCGAAATTAATAGTGGGTTGTTCGTAGAGAGGTAACATTTATAGTTTCAAGTACTCAAACAAAAAATTTTAAATCTTATTTAGAATTTAGTGAAATCAAAAAAACGTTCCTTCAAAGTCTACTTGTACCTGGTGCAAGATTACGAAAAAATTACCAAGATCAAAAACCTCATCATAGAAAAGCCGTTGTAAGTCGATAAGATAGATCAATGTAATTTATTAAAATATATTCAAGAATCAACAATCCAGTAAGCTCTCATGAATCAATCCCCATATGAAACACTCTAATTCTATAGCCCAAATTCATTTACACAATTGACGACGCTGGTTTTGATTACGTGGGTTTTATATTTAAAATGAAAAGATGTCGATAAAATACTAGTCAACATCCTATTGCCTCAGCACAGAAACAAAACTGCGATTTCCCGAATGTTCCAGCCTTGTTGACTTTCCAGTGCTAGAGTAAATTCATGAAAAAGAAATCAAATTACCAGCCTATAACCTTCTAGGTTATCCAAGTAATTTCTTGACGAATGCAAGTTTTACCAATAAATCCTCTCAAGATTTCTATCAGAAATGGTGAGTTCTAATTTTCAAGTTAAATTTCCTTTTTTTAAGACCACAAGAGGGGGGGGGGTAGGCAGAGTGTAGTTTCATGTATACAAATATCCATATATTAGCCTTTGAGAGTTTAAATCTTTTGATAATATTATAAAAAGTACCAATATTCAAGGAGTCATTTAATAACTTCGGTATGTTTCAAAAATCATATTTTCTAATCTTCAAAAAGACGTGGAACGCTCCAAGTCTGTATAAAATTTTATCATTTTCATCTAAAACAAATCATCAGACTCGCATATCGAAATATAGAGCTGATAAATTTGGCAGATGGTAAACGAAAACTGGAGAGTGAAGAGAGAAGCCCTTTGAAAATCACGAAACTAAATAAATAAACATTTGATTAAATAATTCTATATCTTGAATTTAATTGGAGTAAATAGTTTTTTATTTGTTCATATAAAACTTTTGAAAATTAATTATGTAATCTAGAAATGAACTCTTTAATCACTTTTTTCGCCGTCTCTTTGATTTTTCCGACAAATTTTTTTCAAGTTGATCTATTCAAGAAGAGTGAATTTGCAAAAAAAATTGTAGAATCCTGTAGAAGCTACAACGAAATTCATGATTGGTAATAACTCTGTTCCGATAAAGATTCTATTTAAGGAATTTTAATTGTGAAAACGTATTGCAAGATTTCATGACTGAAATAATTAATGCACGAATGATAAGAGGACCTCTCCCAAAGGATTATTTTCTCCAATTCATTAAAAAACTGGGCAAAGATTTAAATTTTACCGACACAGTGAATCAATTTAATTTTAAATTTACACAAATTTAGAACACATTCTGGTCCAAAACTAAGGAATATACAATAGATTATTGTCGGACTAAAAGGCAATGCACTATCCTTGAAAGTTTGCCATACGGGGAAATATTTGATGGCCTTGATATGTGCAATATGTCACAGACAACTATAAATATCCAAACTTATGATAATGATTGTCTTGAAGCTGGATTCACTGAAAGTTATTGGATATCAGCCTCTGAGAATTATGCTAGAAATACTAAAAAGAAGGCGGTAGTTTATCTCAATGCAAATTCCCATCCACCAATACAGGATCAATCGTAAATCAAAAATTTCCGTCTGATTGACGTATTAAGAATCTTTAGAAAATACGAACTGCCAATTTTGCTCCAGTTAGATAGCCTCGTTGAAATAAGCGCCGTTATTATGGATGTTGAGGTCAAATATATAAACATGACTGAGAAAAAGTGAGTTTTGTAATTATTATTGGGAAAGCTTTATGAGGCTAATTTTTTAAGATTATCTCTTAGGTTAACTATAAGATGGGTACAATTTCTTTTGTCCGACTTAGTGAAGATTTAAATAGGCTGTAGTCGAAGTGTGTTAAACTTGTTCATTATACAAAATTTACTTGGTAAATAGTTTCAAACCTTCCTCCCCCATTATAACCCCTCATGTAAACCCGAATAGACTCGGCTATGAATCTCAATTCTAAGAAAAAAATACCGTTTAATTTAACCTTTTTCCTCTCCTCCCCACGAACGACACATTCTTTATTTGAAAGTAGTACACTAACTAGTCACAGATACAAAAATTAGTTAATTACGACCTAAATACCATCTTCAAATCACTATTTCTCCGTAGAGACAATTTATTTTTAAGTTGGTTTAATTAAATATTTTTTCTTGAACGATTTGACGCTATTTATGATTATCATGAATTAAATTGACTACAATGTGTATCTCTTCCAAGCGAAATTACTAGTGGGTTGTTCGTAGGGTAGAGAGGTAACATGCTCAAAGTTAACAAACCTTATTTGTGGAGATTTTCTGACATGGAAAATTTTTTTTCTGTTTTCTCTTAAGAATATCAAATTCGTGTGGTAAAATTCGAAGGCCTAATTACAATAACGACTATATATAATAAATGACAAGTGTTATTGTTTATGCGTCTGGATATGTATTGTGAATGTTTTATTGTGTGAGTGTGTGTGTATATGGGGCATTTGTGGGGAAAAGAAGTTAATAAAAAATGAAAAGACTGCATACTGATTGGTTATTGAAAATCATGACTTTTAAAGAGATCTGGGATCGCTAGAGCTTTGGACACACACTTACGAATAACAGATTGTTATTAAGATTATAAAAATCAAAATAGTGGATTTTATCATGTTCCTTAACACATTTTATTTATGCCATAATATGGCGATACTTATATATTTTCGGCATAATTAAAGAATTTTATTTTATAAGGGAAAATTGAATAAAAATTGGGACAACTTTAAAATACCAAGACTTGAAGAAGGATTTAATATCATTCGATAGTAGAAGCTCTGAATATGATGGGAAAATGAGAATTTTAATGCATAACAATATGAATAGATCTGATTGCTCAGACTCAAGCATATTGGAAGTAAAACAAATGATAGAAAAAAAAAGGAAAAAATTCATCTGCGAGGAATCAGCCGTGAAATGGAGAAAATACGAAATGTGTTCAATAATGATAGGAATGATCATTTACATATTAACATAAAAATCAAATGAAGAATGATAGTGGAAAAGAGATGTTGAATGGGAACAAAAAAGATATAAAATTACAATAAAAAAAAAGATACTGATAACAAAAACATAACATTAAATTACACAATGTAAGTTATTCAAAACTTTTCAAGTATTTTTCAAACCACCAAATGACTAAGAAGTGTGTGAGTGTAAATTTTAGGAATGGTGTTAGCTCAGCTTGTGGCCGCGTGGCCCAATGGTCAAGGCGCCTGACTACGGATCAGGAGATTCCAGGTTCGAGTCCTGGCGTGGTCAATCTTTTCCCTCAACTCCTCTACAACTTGCAAGTCGAAAATCGCTGGATCTGATCGATGTATGCCTTAACTCAACGCCCGCTTTCCCTGATCCTTCTGCGGGCCGTGTTTCGCGACGTGCTTCTGCGACCGAGGCACAGCGTCGGAAGAGAGAGTCGCCTAGCGTGAGGGCGCCTAGCTGTCATGCCTCTGATGTGTTAGGGAATGATGGACAAGTCTCTGTGAATGTTTGTAAGTTATTCAA
>JJOG01001706.1:0-27582 GCA_000715275.1 Gyrodactylus salaris
CAGACTTTTGGGTGTCAACAAAGTAGAGGTAATTTTCCCTAAATTTTTCCTAAATTAAAGAAAAATGTTCTCTAACCCTCCTAGGCCCACAGTAACATTATCGTTACATCTCACTGCAAGGCTCATACGAGCGACCAAAAGAGTGATAAGAAAATTCGAATGAAATCACTTTCTCACCTCAATAATATTAGGTGTCGAAAATACAGCTGTTTGAAATTTGCGCGCCAAAATAATTTGAATATTATTTTCTTTGCCTCACTTATTTATCTGCAAAATCCAAAGTTGTTCTATTCTTGGGCTGGAGTACAAAAAATCCAAAAATTTCGATCTAGGAGTGCGTGAAACTGCTTTAGGAAAAAAACGATGAATCACAGGAATTTCCAGGAAGGAATGCTAACCCCATTTTGTAATTATAACTTCATAATTAACTAATCACTTTCTTGTATGACTAAGACAGCCATTAGCTTCGAGTCTATATAAATACTGCAGTTCAATGAAGAAAAATCTCATTTTCCCTTCTCTAGCGTGACTCCATAATACCTCGTAAGGCTCCATCCACAGTGCAGCCCACAAGGAGAAGTTATCTCAGGAACTTTGACGAGGAAGACCTCTTGGCGGAGAATATGAAGATGCGCGTAACTATTCCTTACTCGCCCCTGCTCAAGGCCCGAAAGAAGTTTGAGAATAAAGAGAATCACAAGCCGAGTCAGGGTGAGTTTCTTATGAACTAAAATGAAACCATTCGAAAGAGTTATCTAGAAGAAAAAGATGTTCTTCTGACCTCGTTAGAGAATAAAACGCTCGTCTTGTGTACATGTTATAACAGATTATGAGGTAATATCTCTGATTGATGCTATACATCTTTTTCGATTTTTCATTTCCTTGTAAAACCAGAATTACACAAATTTCAAATTAGCATTAAAGTACAATCTTTATGCAAAAAACGTTTTCCTTGGCGACCAAACGCTTTTTCCACGCCTGGCTGATTCTTCAAGCTGGAAATACACCCAAGATTTGGTTATCCTCCACGATTATGTCAAGGGTTGTTGTTTCAAAATGAGGAAGCACAATCGACAATGTATCAAGGTGTTGATTTCTTGACTAATTTGGTACAACTTTGGGTTAGGGTTAGGTTTTGAAAATCACGATATTCCTCGTGTCATTGGATTAAGCCTTTCGGATTAACAAAGAAGTAGAAAAACGCAATCTCCTTGGGCTGTGCCCTATAGATTGACCACAAGAGGTGAGCGGAATCACCGGTGTTCTAAACTGTCTAGGTTCAGGAAATAATCCAAGCTTGAAGAATACTTTTTGCAAACTAAAAACCCACATCTCAATATTTCCAATTAATTTGTGAAAAAAACAGTCAGAGAAAATGTATTCTCTAAACGCTAGACTCCTAATGAGAGATTGAAATCTTTGTGGAACAGTTTTGTTTGATTGATTTGTTTCATATTGTCCTTTAGTATTAAAACGATGGTCACTTGTTCTCCTCTAATATTATCGTTATTGGGAAGATTAGATTTTGCGTCTCCGTTCTGCTAGATTTTCTCTAGATAATTAAATATTTCTATTCTAGTGCATTTGGGATTAATATCATTCCTACCCTTAATTTCTTTTGCAATTTTTATCTGGAATTTTCATAATTTCCACTCTATCAAATAAATCTTGTCTATAAGAGATAACTCCATGTAAAAATTTTCAAATAAGTCTATGCAACGAATATGAGGTTTAATCAGAAAAAGTCCCTACCAACTGGAAGACGGCAGAGTTCATATTGATTTATTTATTGATTTGAGTAGACTCGGATTTCATTCAGGCTATATCTCACAGACGGACTTCAGGTATTTTGAAATGTTGAATCTAGTGTAATGCTATTATTGATCTGGTAGTGTTATATCTGAACTCAAAAAAATCTCATTTCAACGTAGAGGCACTTGAAGGTGATCTTAGAATATAAATATTTTTGTTCTCACAGCTTGAATCGTTGAAAGATAAAATATCTTGTATTTCGTTTAATAAACACCATCAAGTCGAGGATAGACTTTTAAATTTTGAATTATAAAAGGTATTTATTTATTTCACAGATTTAATTCATGTAAGTTGCCATATTGTGATGAATGCATTATGAAAAGGAATAACACAAACTTGTATATTGTATTTGCCAGCATGAAAATTACAAAATAAGCATTCCTTCTTTAGCAAGCGCGTATGCATCTCGGATCATTCCATCAAAAAGTCCTTTTAAAATTAGTCGGTTCTACTATATAGATCAAGCATTCCTAATTTGAAAGTAGGTCCATGGCGGGTTGCTCCCATAATTCAGCATGCAAAGTAGGCTATCCTTCTTCATCAAGCTTCCTCCAATCCGAATATTAGATCACGAATTCCTACCAAATAAGGGTCTGAATTTTAAAATTTAATTCCTTCCAGCCCACCATGGACGAGCAGGAAATCGGCCTGAAGAAGTGCTACAATGAAGAGGTAATATCCTCCTCCTCTGGTCATTCCTCAAACTCAGATCATCGTGAGAGCTCCAGCGATCTATCGCATCGTTCGATCAACTTTGATGAGTTCTCCAAGGCGAAAGATATCCTCAGAGCGACAACTCTTCAGATCCACGATATTCCATCGCTGAGCGACCTGAAGTTTGCTCAACTTTTCATATCCCCGTTCAAGTGAGTCATTTGAATAAATTATTAGAGGAAGGCCCTCTCACTTTTCTTATTTCCGCCTCGTTCTTGTTGAGTAGAATACCCACTTTTCAACTGTGCTGTGATCATCCTCGTACGAGGAAATATTTTTATACAACTTTTAAAGATTGCCTCAAAAAGCCGACTGTTGATCTTGAGCAAGACAGAAGTAGGTTATTTCTACATCCAAGTTTTCCATCTCTAATAAATTGCAAAATAATGTTGAATTCCACATATCAGAAGAAGAGAAATCATTAAAAAACATTAACACCGCCAGTTACTTCGGCTTGGATGAGATTGACACAGCTGATAAGATTAAACAATAGCTTTTTCTCTACATTTCCCGTTATAAGAACCGATTCTTATCATATTTTGTAAATGAACCGAAAATGCATCTCTTAAACCTTAAATCTATAGTTTATGATAAAGTTGAAAAAAAAGGTTCTTTTCTCACTTCAAAACCCAAATTGTTGAGTTATTTTTCAGAAAAGGACTTCTTTATCGTTCTCAAAAAGGCTTTGTTAAAAATACGATTGAGTTGACATTCGAATTGCGGCAATTCTGATAAAAAGGCTGAAATATTGACAAAACGCTTTCTAACGCAATGTTTTTACAACCCGTTGTGATCATTTTCCATTCCCCTTGATTCTCAGGCAGGAATTCTGCCTCGTCATACACTTTGGGGGTAAGCTTGAAAGAACTGAGTTATCCCAACTTCACTGCCATCACAATGCTTGCGCTTGAAGATGAATAATTGCAAATTACATGAACTCTTGCATGTTTCTTACATGTACTTGCTATGATTTACATCTAGTGAACTCTCTGTTGAATAATGTTTTATTATTTATGATTATTTAAACTCTTACTTTTTCAACAAAAACATTCTTCTTGGAGAATGCACCCAGAAATGTTGCTGAACAAGTAGATATTAAACTTATCGTGCGAGCCTTTAATAGCCGACACTAGCTTCACAATCTCCGATTCTCACCAGCTTGGAATACTTTGAAATCTGTGACTAGCCTTTTGCAATTTAACAAAATATAAATGACCCTGGTCCCGAACCTATAATTGTTGGCTCTTTTTTCAATATTTGTATAGAATTGGGCCATCTCTTTTCATTAGGCCTCTTTCGATACTTTGCCGTTGAGAGGCTGTTCAAGTTTTCTTCCCTTTAAAATAGAATAACTTTTTAATGTATAAAATCATAACATTTCAATCTCTTCAAACGGTGATTCACAAACGTTGCTTTCATGTGTTCTTCTATAAATATCCACCCATTTACTTCCTCCCTCCAGCCCCTCCATCAAACTCAAATTATAAACAGTAAACTATTTTCCTCATCTAGGGATGAGTAATCCTTGCACAAATTCAATTCGATGTCTTTATATCAGTTCATTAATAACCTTGGATCTCTGATATTTTATAACACAGAGATATACTATAACTTTTTTGAAAGGATTTTCCTTTCTCCTTCTGATCCAAAACATTTTGGAAATTTATGTGAACTAACATTCATCTTGTAGGGTTTCTAGCTACGCCGGTCTTGCGCTCTTGTTATAGCGACCAAATTGGATTATAGCGATTTTCTTCATTTGCCAGTTTATAAACTCTCTTTTTGTATGTTAGATGACTTTTAGTTAAATTCCTTTTTCTGTATTTTCTTCTAGTTTTGTCGCGGTATTTCTTCCCACCTTCCATAGGATCATGTTACTAACAAGTAATAAGATGGTATTTGATCACTTTTTTGGAAAGATCAACAATTATTTTATCCTTAGCTCGATATCAACTTTGATCCATGTCTCAAATATAAATTTTCTTTCAGCAACAGCGAAGCATACTTTTTGCCGTTATCTGGTCAAGACGCCGTTATCGAACCCGGAGCCAAGGATGATTCGTTCGACTTGACTAACAACTCGAATTACCGTCTCTTCAAGCCCTGCTCTGACCGAATACCCTTCGATAAATGGTTCAAGGACTTTCAACTTTGCCTTCATTTGGCAAACGAGAACGCCGTTAGTTTGAACTAATTTCTCTTGATTTAACTTTAAGATCACAAAGAGTGACCAAAATCGTCTATTGATACGCTTATCAAACTACCCTCAATATTGTTGTAGAATATTACAGATTTTATCATATCTACTTGGAAGTAGAAATGTGGTTAGATATTTTAACAAGAATTAATATATTCACCATTTTCAGATGACAGAACTCAACTCAAAACTCGGAATCAAAGACAAGGTAAATAGAATCTTTAAGGATCAGATTGTGTTGAGACTAGAGCACTGTTTCTGGCCGAATTTGAATTGGTTGAATTGCCAGATGAAATAAAAGCACAATTTTTGATTTTTCTAACTCTGCCTCAAATCCTCTATTCTTTCAGATCATCTTTGTCGGCTGGTTCCCGCTGCTCCCCTCGATAACCCCAGTCAACATGAAGAATGTCGAAGATCGAAAGAGTAGCAGTTCTCTCGTGAAGCAATATCCACAAATGATTTTCGTTGTCATTCGCAGAAATCGCATTCAAATCTTTGCCAGACCACCTGTACGTAACTTTTCCAATAAATTTCTTATTGTTTTGGTCTCTAAAATGGGATCACATAGTAATTGAGTTTTAAAAAGGTGAGGATTTCTGACCTTTATTTGACTCGACTTAATGATTCAAAATCAAGTTGACCGTTTTGTATTTCAAATAGCTGACACCAAGTTACAATCATAATTTTTTTTTGCAGAAAGATCTCTTGGAATGGTCCGTATCTCCCCTTGAGAGTCCAATTCACCAATCTGCTTTCAATAACAAAGCGGTACGTACATATGAAGATTCTACAAGCACACAATGTACTTTATTCAGTATTTCTTTGCTAAATTCGATTCCCATTCTAGGATGGATCTCTAACAACATTCTCCATACATCTGCCAAATATGAGAGTTAACCTCTTGAGAAACGACAATGGAACATTCAACCAATTTGAAACTGCCTGGCTGAACACCTGCAGTGTTTTCATAAATGAAATAAAAGTGAGTAATCTGGCCACCACGTCGCTTGTAACATTTACTAATCTGATATTCAAAGCGTGGACTTTGAAACTTTTTCAAGGATTATGGGATTATCCCTGGATAGCCTCGAGTCTTTAGTTATTTCTTCTGACCAAGCTCTGCTTTGACAGCTAGAGAAGTCAGATGATTCTAATCAGAAAACTTTGAATTTTAATTGAATAAGTATAATTTCAAAAGAGTGCTTTTTCACACAGAAATGATCCAATTCGAATTTCTGATATTATTTACTAAAAATATTGTATCTTTCTGTTAAGGTACAATCGTTCCTGTGTTTCTATGGTAAAAGTGAAGGCATTTTTGCAATTGATTTCGATTACGGCTTCCGGCTGATCGACTCTACATCTGGCGTAAGTTTGCTATATTCTTAGATGCATAGTTAGGGTGTAAAAATATGCCAAATTTTTCCTCGGGCTTCAAATAAAACCCATTCTTGTCAACCTGTCTTTCTAACTCTCTTCGGGTTCACATTAGGACTTATAATGAGGAAGGATGAGCTATTGTTTAACAAGTAAACTCATCTTGAGGTGGGAGGCCAGCAGAACCAAACCCACTCCATTTGAGAAGTCGTATACAAGACTTGGAGAAAAGTTTTCTATGCCAACCCTTTCAGTAATAAGGTGTTTGAAAATACAACAAGAATATATCACCCTTGGCGTAAACTCAACTTTTTCTAAACTTACTAAATAGCAATCTGTGAAATAGGCCCAATTAAGTTCCTGGTTGAATAAACCATGTTAACCTTTTTCGTCCTCCTGTCTATGAGATTGAATCTATTATGAGAAAATTGATGGAATGCATTGATCTTGTCTAGGCAATCTGCTGGCAATTCAAGTTCTCTCAGCTCAACTCGAGCTGTGATGACAACGAGACCAAGATCTGGCTACAATTCGTAGAGCCGCTCTCTGTTGATCCTAGCATCGAGAAGTTGCCAGAGAACATGACTATGCTGATCACGCCAAACGCCACACGTCAATACACGCAAATGTTGACCTTCAAGCAACTCGGCGAGGCTGTCCTCTCCATACACTCCTTCCTGTTGATACGTCTCAGGAAGCTGTCGTGCACCAACAGCCCTTCATCGAAAGCCCCATGAAAGAAATATTTAAAAAATTTACACGACAAGATACAACTCTCTTAAAATACGATCCCGATTTGACTGTAATCTCTTTTCTCTCTTTTACTTGATTTCTCATTGAAAGTCTTATTGTAAGTTTTTATTTCCTTGGAATGGAAAATATATAAAAATTCGGTTTAAGCACTTGTTCTTCTCAAGTGCAGACTTGTGCATCTTGAAGCCAATATTTGCAATTTTTTATCACCAACTAAGAAGAAAAGACCAGGTAGCGTTTTGTAGGACTTGGGGAACAATCCACTACACCATCAGGAGTGCTTCCTGATCATACGTCACTTGTCGAGATTTCTACAAATGCGCTTCAGTTGTCAAGACGTGTCAAGAGGGTATCGAATCATCTAATATCTTGTTATATCTTTGTAGAAAAACTTGATTATCGATATTTTCTCTGAATAGTCACGCTTTTCAATTTTGCTTGAGTTGCTTCTTTCAGTAAATAGCTTATGATAATTATCATTATAATCTCTCAGCAGATGACTGAAATATTTTTGTTTTTCTATGGAAAGAAGGACTTGAAAATGAGTTGATTCCCTCTTGTAGACAATGAACCAGGTGAGTCGATTAACGATATAAGAGCTTTAAAATTCTTTACTCTCTCACAGGAATAAAATTACCTTTTGGGAGAATGACCGAATAGAGCTATATGTTAGGAAAAAGTCAAGATTTAAGCAGGCCTAGACTGACCCTAAAAGTCGGAATGCTCCTTTCGTATAAAAAATTCGTTGGCATTTTATTTTCGCAAATTTAAAGTCATCAATCAAACTGAAATCCGCATCCGGCTTAGCCAAGAATGGATCCTTAGGAAAGATATCCCATCCTAGGACTTCCATCCGATTGAATTCAAGATCGTGACACATGTCAATCACAATGGATATCCATGGCAGAATTGGAAGGAAATTTGTATTCTTCTTGTGAAAAAGAAATTATTCACTGATTGACTAGAAATTGCAATAAATATCATTATTTATTTAGTTTAGAATCTATGCATTTTCGTTGGGAGACCGCAAATAATTCGTTTGCCGACTTTCCTTCTACAAGTTACTTCCCAGAAAATGTTTTGCGAGCTTCAAGAATATCTTACCTTCAATTCAATCGAATGAAAACTACACAAATCTTTGGCCCCTTTTTAAGTTGTATGAAGCGTCATTCGATTGAGTTGAAGGTAAGATATTCTTGAAGCTCTCCTCTCTACTTATGATTTCAAAGCTCAAATTGTAAGGGCCCAGTCATGAAATGATAGAAAGAACGCTCTGTAACTCAGGCTAACTAATGAATGAGCAGAGTTTGTGACTCATCATTTGGAGGAGAAAATTTGAGTCCGATAGAAATTCAATTGGCCGATGTCAAGCATCAAAATTTAGAAAACCTCTAGAATGATTTATTTTAGATAATTTAATTCTGTGAGACAAACAGAAAAAGTGGCCTGGATAGAATCTCATTGAGGTTACCAGTATAGGAATAGTTATTTGCTGTTTTATGTTCTGGAAAAGATCATTCAGTCGTTCGCAAGTTATCGAAGGCCAAGTTTTTGGCCTGTATAGAAATACACACAAGTGATATGGACGGATTCGAATTAAACAGAGTTTCTTGTGTCAAATGAATATAGTTGTTTATTCTTCTTTTCTTAAAAACATTGCTTTCTCATTAAAATTAGAACTTGGAAGGAGCCTTGGAATTCTTCTCTTATCTAAAGGAAAGATACAAAATATTAATCTCATCAAAATATCGATTCCACTCCTCTTGTCAGCTCTTACCGTAGTTGTTGAAATAATCGTCTAGGGAATGAGAATACATATTCAACGTACCATAGATTGAACCCGGTTCATACATGTCCTTGTCCACTAACCCGAAATCCTTGTTGCGTGAGCCTGTTGTGATATTAGCCATGAGGAATATCGCAAATATTGTGTTGAAAATAGTCTTGATCATGATTTGAAAATTTCTCTGCTCTTCTAAACATGATCTTGGTGTATTTATAGGATAATTTCTTCTCGCTCTTAGCCAATGAGATTTCTATGATTATAACTCAATAGATTTAAGCATTTTTCCTCCAAGATCAAACTTTCTTCGAAATTTTATACAAAAATAAATATGTAGAAAACGCTTTCTTAGAAAAAGCTAGCCCCCTAAGATCTAGATTAGATTGCTTTGATATAATTTTCTCACCTGAGTAAACTCATTGGTCCGTTAGAATCATCCTCCGACATCGATTTGTTATCGATTCTTCATGAATATCTATCGGGGCTACGGGAAACTTGGCATCAACAAAGGTTGGCAAGTCTATTTTTTAAAGAATTAGAATTAATTTAGAAATTAAAAATAAATTAATTGAAAAAAATCCGTTCTAATTAATATTTTATTGTTTTTATAAATTTCAGTTATTTTTACAATCTAAATTCATTAGAGAAATAATTCTATATGAGAATGCTCAACCTGTCTTTTTGAGGGAAATTACAATTTTTAATCCCATGATTTACTCCACATATTAAGACGAATACAATCCTTTCCATTCGGGCAGGATTAATAGACTCCTCTCTGGAAACGATCTTTATAAATCAAATTATATTTCATAGCTGGTGTGCTAAGATAGCCCATACAGAGTGTAAAGTATCGATCAAAGGACGTTATACCTGTTATGCCTTGAATATGAATTATTAGTCAGTATAGATCAAGAATTTATCTAATTTTCTATTTCAGAAACAAGAAAAATTCTTTTGAAATTCCTACAGCCTATAAATAACACTGCAAACATCGAAAAATGAGCAGAAAAATATGTTTATTTTCACTCTAATCTCTGTAATATACTTAATGAGCATCTCTCAACTGGAGGCCTTCTTCTCGAGTCAACCACAGCCAATGATGTATCCGCAAATGATTCCTGAAATGATGCCGCAAATGTTCCCAATGCCGCAATATATGCCGCAGTACATTCCACAGCCGATGCCACAACCAGCGCCACAGCAGCAACCCCAATTTCAAATGCAGTTTGGCAACCAGGGCTGCCGCCATTGTCGGCATCACCATTATTGATTGTGGTAGGCTATAAAAAGAGTCTTAAATTCTTATTGTTTCTTTTCGGAATATTAAAATTTCGATTTGCATAGATTTCCATATCGAATTGGTATCGGTGTTATCGATATGATGACTAAAAAAATGTATTTTTATATCCTCCTGCTCTCTGAGCCAATAAGAAGGGGGAAGCCTCTGATTGGTCTAATTAGTTTTTGTAAATTTTTGCTTTTTCAATTTATCTACTCCTACTTCCGTGAACCTTGAATACGTGAATAGCAAATAGATCAAATTTTCTGATCATGCAACTCATCTAAATGTTGAAACAAAAAAAAATAACTCCACCTGTAGTAGAGTCAAATAGCTATTTCACGAAGTCAAGAGTTTCTTCATTGAAAGAATGTCTACTTGAAGAGATATTTACTTGGATGAATTTTTTTATAACCTCTCATTTCTTTGAGTAATTATTTTTACGGCTCGATTCTTTTTTATGGGTTGGGTTCGAGTCCATTGACCTCACTCATTCGCTACAAGATCACTAGGTATCAAATGCTATTTCTTTCCAGGTTCTTTAATACAGGCTGAAAACTCGAAGATAATGACTTCGTAATTCCATATAAAGCTTTTTCTCAATTTCATCTCACTCAAGTAGTCACAGATAAACTTGGAAAATAGACAAAAATAGATATTATTTAGCCTCGATAACCCTGATGATAGTGTCCCCTTCTGCCTCTGGAGATCCTGGCAATGCTCGGTTGTCTCCTAACCCCGTAATTCGGCATCGCATAACTCGGCATCGCGTAATTCATCATTCCGTATCCCAGTGGCGAGTAGTATTGTCCCTGGATTAATCCTATTTTCGATTCATTACGAATTGCAATACCTACCGATGAACAGAAGGGCTGTCAGGTTTCCAATTTTATGAAACAACATATTTTTTGAGAGAAAAATAGAAAAAAACAATATTTATAGGCTTTTGAAATGTGCAGAATATTGGAGATTTTTTGTGAAAATGAGTTAATTTTAGAAATTTTCAACAGATGACACTCGATTATAGTGAATATTTTCTCTCTTATACATTGAAACTCTTACAAATGAACAATAATTAGTTAATTACAATGGAGATTTGAAACATAACCTTGTAGTCCAACTCTCCTTGGGTTCACGGGTGTGCTTTCCGTCATCTGAGTACCAAACTTCTCTGAGTCAAATCTTCATTTCGCCAGTGCGCGGTGTAAGAATCTCTTCTCTGTACCTATTTTAATTGTTGATATAGACAAAAGGTTTTTTTCCCATACAAAGTATTTCATCGACCAGTTCAGTTACTTCAAATACAATGCAGAAAACAAAAATGAAATTCTCTGAGTCAGTTGAAATAATTTACAATATTAATTTGACAAAATGCATGTCTGAAATTACTTAAATATTTTTTTCAAAACATTTATTTAACGGTCAGAACACCTGGATTGTACTCAACTATGTATGAGAAAGCAGACTATAAAAGCAATTAGCCTCGCAGTGAGACGGTATTGTAAGAACATGAAGATTTCTCTATTCCTCTGTTTGCTGGCAATATTCTCACTTTTCATCGAGACTTCTGATAGTCAGTTCATCGGTGGTGGTGGAGGTGGACGACGTGGCGGCCGTCGCGGTGGTATGAACATCATCCGTCTCCCAGGGGGACATCATCACGGCCATGGGGGCGGCGGTGGCGGCGGATGTGGTGGCTGTGGCGGAGGCTGTCACAGCAGCGGTTGTGGATGCAGCTGTGGATAATCAGGTCTATCATTAGTTTTTAATATTAAATGTTAGGTTCTTCTAAAAGGTATTTATTCTCTTTTCACTCAGCTGATGTTTTAAGTATCTCTTACCAAAATACTAGAATTAATTATCAGTCTACTCATAAGTAGAGACAATAACTATTTATTTTGAGAAATCCATTTTTACTCATCTGTGGAAAAAAAGGTTTTATTTTTCAAAAGATAGAAAGAGCATAACATTTGAATAGCACTTGTAGATATTATTATGTACGAGGTTTCTTGGCTATCTTCGAATTTGAAATTAGTGACATCAAAAGTTAAATGCTCGTTCACCTGTCTATTCCTTTCCTGATCTGAAGAATTCACTTGTATTGATAAAAGACATGCTCTAATGTCTTTAAAGCATACGTAAATCAGCAATGGCAGAAGCATTGAAAAGTAGGAGATAAGAATAGACATTTTGATGGCCAAAATTTGAAAAGTTGAAATTATCATAATGACCGAATGCATGAGAATGATAATAGTAACTGATATCACAGTACAAAAGAATATGTTTATTTTGACGCTAAAGTTTCTCGTGATGCATTCTTCTGTTAGGTTACGAGCAGCGTAGAATATTTCATTCAAACTCTCCTCGTGAATCGTTTTAATTGGACTAATAACGTCAACTAGATATAGGTTCCAGATTCCAAAGTGTGTGCGAATAAAACAGTTATAATTAGAGGCTTGATTTATCTGCAGTTCGCTATTAACAAAGCCCATAAGTTGTAGGTTGTAACTAAAGTAGACATCTTTCACAAATATGTACATTGTGTATGTAACAACAATTCCATGACAGATAAGGTAGAGAATGTAGACGAGTTGGACTCTTGGCGGCACTTTATTCCACCATGGATAGATTGAAAAGTTGGCAGGCATTATCTACCGACGAAATTAAATCAACGCCTCGTAACAAGTTTAAAGTTTACTTGAAATAAATTTCATTCCAGCATTGTTTAACCGAATAAAAATTTGGAATTTAAAATGTCTAAACGACCTACTACTAACTCTTCACAGCCCAATTATGCTAAAAAAGACAAATCGGGTGAAGAAATGTCAACTTTCGAGCAAGAGTTAATGTTCCTCGATGAAGAAGACGCTAAAGACGTGAATATTGTTCAAGAAGATGAATCAATGATCGTTAGATCAGCTCAGGACATTCAATACCACACCTGGCCACGTCCTCCAATATCAGACTTTGATCCTGCCAAAGACCCCTTCATTTTTCAATCATTCGAGGTCGTAAACTACAAAGGATCTCGTATCGAGGGAATGCCCGGGTCAGAGGAGCCTCTCGTTCCAATTATTCGCCTTTTCGGTATCACCAAAGAAGGCAACAGCGTCTGCGCTCATGTCCATGGCTTTCTGCCCTACTTTTATGTGCAGACCTCTAATAATATGGCTCATCAGCTCGAAGCTTTCAGAGAGGCCCTGAACTCTGCCATTATTAAAGACCAAAGTCAGGCCAAACTAGAAGGAATTAAAAACACAGTTCTTTCCTGCAAGATGGAGAGCAAGGAGAATATTTACGGTTTCCAAAATTCAGAAAAACTCAACTTTATAAAAATCCACGTTGCACTGCCGAAGCTAATCTCCGCGGCTAAAAGGTTGTTGGAGCAGGGCTTATTGATTCAGGGGGAGAAAAAGTACTTTCCATCCTCTTTCGAGTCGAATATCGACTTTGAGATTCGCTTCATGGTCGATACCGACATGTCCGGTTGTTGTTGGGTAGAGTTCCCAGCGGGGAAGTACTTTGTCCGCCGGTCGGCGCCGTCTTCACCAACGAAAGGCGCCATCAAGACTACGAAAGAGACGAATTCTCCCAATTTCAAGGACTCTAGGTGTCAAATCGAACTTGAGATTGCGTACTCAGATATGATTGTCCATCAGGCCGAAGGGGAATGGTCCTCTATCGCTCCCATGAGAATTATGAGCTTCGACATTGAGTGTGCCGGTAGGAAGGGCATCTTCCCTACCCCGGAGATTGACCCAGTCATTCAGATTGCGACAATGGTCAAGTCGTATGGGGAGAACTCGAAGCCGTTCATTAGGAACGTTTTCACTTTGAATACATGCGATCCCATTGTTGGTTCTCATGTTATCTCGTTCAAGACCGAAGCTGAATTACTCGAAGTGAGTGTACACACTCTATTTTAGTCAGAGTAGAGGTTCTTTATTCACTCATTTTCACGTCAATGCTTTAACATCATGTCATTGAACCGTTTTATCTCCAAAGTGATTATGTATTGACGTCTATTAATAAGTGGGCACTTTAAGTATGGTACTTGTTTATTTTTTGTCTAATTGCACAGTAATAAAAAAACTTTAAAAGTAAATTATTTTTCATCGTGAATCTTATTTTTAAAAATTATTCTATAAATTTCTCCTCCTCTATGAAATGAAACTCTCCAATTTTTATAATGAACCTTTTTTTAAAGGTTTACAAATATGAGTCTTCCTATTCTCATTTCAAATAAGATAAATAAGTTACTCGTTTAAGATTTTTTAAAAAAGAAAATGACTTGAATTAATCTCCTCTCAACTTCTGCAGAAATGGGCCGCATTCGTTCGTCAAGTGGACCCCGACATCATCACTGGTTATAACATTCAAAACTTTGACCTGCCATATCTCATAAACCGCGCCAGAACTCTCAAGGTTGATTCATTTGGCTTCATGAGCCGTGTGAAGGGAATCCGGTCCCTAGTCCACGACTCCAACATCCAGTCTAAGCAAATGGGCAGACGTGAGAATAAATTGGTCAACATTGAAGGCCGCGTTCAACTGGACCTACTTCAAGTACGCGCCGCCCGGCCTACTAGTTGAAGAGAAATTAATTGAACTTTGCATCTCTTTTTGTAGATCCTCATTCGTGACCACAAGCTGAGGAGTTACTCTCTGAATGCGGTCAGTTATCACTTTCTCTCCGAGCAGAAGGAGGACGTACACCACTCTGTGATCACCGGCCTTCAGAATGGCAGCAGTCAGACAAGACGTCGCCTGGCAGTCTACTGCCTTAAAGACGCCTACCTGCCCCTGAGACTAATGGACAAGTTGATGTGCCTGGTTAATAGCGTGGAGATGGCCCGTGTTACTGGCGTGCCGATTACATATCTTCTCACTAGAGGTCAGCAGATTAAGGTATTTTCATAATTTTTTTGTCTGAGTATAACTTAATATTTCTCAATTCAAAACACTTATATTCTTAGGTCATGTCACAATTGCTCAGAAAAGCCCGGTTGAACGACCTCTTGATCCCAGCCCGTCGGGTAGAAGTTGGCGATGAATTCGTCGGCGCGACAGTCATCGACCCAATAAAGGGCTTCTACAATGAGCCCATAGCGACCCTCGACTTCAGCTCCCTATATCCCAGTATAATGATGGCGCACAACCTCTGCTATACGACGTTGTTGAAGCCGAATTACGGCGAGAGCATCCAACAAGTGATTAGCCGCTTCGGCCTCAGTGAAAACGACTACATTCGTACACCTACTGGAGCCCACTTTGTTAAGGCCAGCGTGAGAAAGGGTCTCCTGCCACAGATTCTCGAACAACTTTTGTCTGCTAGGAAAAAGTAAGAATGGATCCATTTTTGATTTTGATCTATTAATGAAACGAATCTCTAATTTATAAGAGTCGGTAAGCAAACCTGGGCTTAATCTAACGCTATTTCTAATAATTGGAGCTTTTCATCTATTATTTTTACCCTAATCTTTAACCTCTCTTTCTGATGCATCAAGGGCCAAGAAGGAACTCGCTCAAGAGACCGACATCTTCCGCAAGAACGTCCTCGACGGTCGTCAGCTGGCCTTGAAGATCAGTGCCAACTCCGTGTACGGCTTCACTGGCGCCCAGGTCGGCAAGTTGCCCTGCCTCGAGATCTCCGCATCCGTCACCTCCTTCGGTCGCTTGATGATCGACCAAACAAAGGCCAGCGTGGAGGCCAAGTTCACTATCGAAAACGGTTATGAGCACAACGCCGTGGTCATTTACGGTGACACTGATTCGGTCATGTGCAAATTCGGCGTCAAGACTGTCGCCGAGGCCATGGAACTTGGCAAGAAGGCCGCGGAGGAGATCTCCGCCGAGTTTCTCGCCCCCATCAAGTTGGAATTTGAGAAGGTCTACTTTCCCTACCTGTTGTGCAATAAGAAGAGATATGCGGGACTGTATTACACCAAGCCCGATAAACACGACAAAATGGATTGTAAGGGCATTGAGACAGTTAGACGTGATAACTGCCCACTGGTTGCTAACATTATCAACATGTGCTTGCAGAAGATTCTTATTGATAGGTGAGCAAAGTAGTTTGGAGGCTATTGAAAATTCCTTACTAAATGACTCACCTCCTTTAGAGATCCAGATAAAGCCATTGTCAATGCACAGGACTTGATCAGCGACCTTTTATGCAATCGCATCGACATCTCCCAGCTGATCATCAGTAAAGAGCTATCCAAAACCGATGAAGAGTACACTGCTAAACAGGCCCACGTTGAGTTGGCCAGCAAGATGAAGAAACGCGACGCTGGCTCTGCCCCGCAGCTAGGCGACCGTGTCCAATACGTCATTACCGCGTCCAGCAAGAAGGCAGCCGCATACACCAAGGCCGAAGATCCACTGTGAGTCACAAAATGCTTGCTGATTTTTATTGAATTTTTTATCAACCCTTTCTTCTCCTGTTAGATATGTTCTCGAGCACAACATTCCCATTGACACCAGGTACTACTTGGAGAATCAACTGACGAATCCTTTAATGAGGATCTTTGAGCCGATTCTTGGCGAGGCCAAGGCCAAGTCGGTCTTATTACGTGAGTTATCAATGCAGTCATGGAGCAATGATATTCTAGGTGAAAAGAAAAGTGCAGAAATAATTCTTTATTATTAAAATAGATGGCCAGCATACAATGGTCAAGTCGGTGGTCCACTCTAAGGTCGGCATGATGAGCGCCTTCACCACCAAGCGACCCTCGTGCATTGGCTGCAAAGTCGTGCTCAAAGATGCAAGTAAGCCCATCTCTGTGATCTTATCAGGCATAAATATAGTTAAGCCTTTATTGATTGTCCACTGTTGGTTAGTCATTTAATTATTGCTTCACTCTAGACTCAGCTCTCTGTGAGCACTGTGCTGTACGCTCCTCTGAGCTTTATCAAAAAGAGGTTTCGGTCCTGAACAACCTCGAAAAGTCCTACAGCCGGCTCTGGACCCAGTGCCAGTCGTGCCAAGGCTTCCTCAACCAGGAGATTATTTGCACCAGGTAAGTTCTCATTCTTTCTCTACCAAAGACTCTAATCTAATATTTTTCTATAACCCTAGTCGGGACTGCCCAATCTTCTACATGAGGACAAAATCACAGAAGGATCTCGACACGCAGACGGAGCTTATGAAAAGATTCGGCTCCTTATCCTGGTGAAAAGACAGAGATGATCTCAAGAATCCGCATTTATTACCTGAACTACTACTTGCAAGGAATATGTTGATAAATAAATATATATTTTTTATAAAAATCCTGCCATCCTCTTCCTCAACTCTCATTGGATGATTCTGTGTGAGACTAGAAATAATATAAAAAGAGTATTAATTCCTTCTTTCCATTCATTTTGCCCAGCAAGACTGTAGAAGGAATCTCGACGCTCAATGGGGAACCTTGTTGAATCTAAATGTGGGCGTAACTTGTGCAACCCAACTGGGAACGCTATGCAGATATGATGTTGACAAGTCTGTGTGAGTGATATGCTCTTAGTTGTGACTCTTCTGTTGCATGTCTTCTTGGGATCTGATTTTATCTTTCGCTTAAGGCCCCAGCTTTATTTTACCAATCTCACACTAGGGTGAACCAAAGAATTCCTTTTGAATACTACTTGAATACTCGATATTCTCATTGCTAAGCTATCCTGATTTCCTAACAGACAAAAAGCCTTTTGCAATCAAAAATGTACAATGATTCACTAAAATGAGTCTGACATTTTCAACAAGATTGATTTTATTGGACCAAGTCATCTTGGCACTTTCTCATCATAGCTCTTTGGGCATTTTAAAGAAGGTCAGCTTACATAAGAGAGTTTCCTAAGGAATTTACAAGTCGTTGGGTTTCAAGGAACACCATGTGGCCATCACATTGTCCTGATGTGTTGGAATATTTAAACAAATATGCTCATACTCACATTGTGTGCACTTTTGAGGCTAAGAGCTGATCAAACATCAATCTCTTCCTCTGAGATACAGTATGGTTAAATCTTGGCCAAAACTACCAAAATCATGAATAGAAAACGGATTCTCTTTAGCATAAAAAATGCATTACAAAACAATCAAATCTGAGCACTAATCAGCAACTTTGGACCTGAAACAAGGGCAAAAAGTCCTCTGACTCATCAAGTCCACCTGATGGGTAGTTGCTAGGCTCAACTTCTCGATTTTCTTCATCAGTTTTTTCTCATTTCCGCCTGCCACCTTGAGAATCTTGCTACCTTGCTTAAAGAAGACAAACGTTGGCTGCTTCTTGATCCTGAACTCATTTACGAGATCAGTGCATAATTTTGAGTCGGCTTTCAAGAAGATGCAACCGCTGTTACTCGTGGCCAGTTTATCCACTAGCTTGATTACAGGACTGTCCTGCGTCGTCCAATCGTTGAAGAAGATCAGCACGACAAGCCCATCTTCTGCTTCATCCAGCTGCGTCTGGAATTCTTCTTTACTCCTGACCTCAACTATCATTGTATTCTATCCTAATAACCGTTATTAACCTGTTCCTCTAACACAAAAACTATTGCGCAACTCTAGAAAGTACTTTAAAAATGCAGTAGTCAACATGGAAATTACGACTGTTTTATAATCAGAACTCAATATAATGTAAATACAAGGTTGCATTTCTCGTCAAAACATAATTTGTCGTTAATAAGGGCTCCTTAATCATAAAATTCATACAATAAAACCTTATCCTAAGTCGGAGAGTTTTTCTTCCACGTGCAATTAATGGTCGCATAGTTTCAAAGCGTCAAAGTTAAAACTCATAATTTAATTATAGAGCTATTTATAATGAATATCAGAGAATAACTATTTATAAAGAAGATACAACCTCCTCTGTAATAAAATCTATCTTCTTCGGTGATCCTCCAGACTCCCGCTCCAGTACATCCTCTATGATTTCCGGTGTAATCTCAGTTTCGCGAACCAATTTAGTGTCTTCTATCACTGCTTCCTCGTTGACTTGATCTAACGGTTCCTTCTCCTCGGTTGCTTTCTTCATTTCAATCACTTTTGTCTTCAACTTCTCACGGTTATTACCTGAGAAACGCTCGACCTCCTTACCTTCTCTAAAGTAAATGAACGTCGGCATGGAGCTGATGTCGAACTTTTCCACAACCTCTGACGCCTCGTCAATGTTCACTTTGCAGAAGGTGACATCTTGGTGCTCCTTCGCGAGCTCCTCAAAGTAGGGTCCAATGTCCTTGCAGGGTCCACACCATTCCGCCCAAAAGTCGAATACAACTAGGGTCTTTGGGTCAGCCTCCTTGAAGGCCTCTTCTACATCTCCTAGTGTTGTAATATGCTTGAGCATTATTATGTCTTTTTTTCTCTAAACGTGAAGATGAAATCAAGTTATTATATTACGAAGTTGGGTTGTAAGTGAAGCACGACATAAAATGAATTCAAACCATCATTTTCTTCTTTTTTCAATGAATTTGTATAATTACTCAGTCAAAAGCTTTATTCTCAGCTGGAATCTTGTTTCATTTTTATTGAACAAAAGATACAAATATTTAGATCAGATCCTCTCGTATTTACTAGAGAGGAAATACTCATTTTTAAAATTTGTTGACCAAAAGGTTTGTCAATATCTTTAAATAAATAGAAATCTGGATGGTCCAATATCTTCCATTTCTAATCAGATATAATTTCTGGTTATATGTAACAATGTTACATTGTAACATCTATAATATGTGGTCTTTTCATAGTATAGGAATTCTCAGGCGTTGCAATTCACATAAAAAACCCTTGATGTTCTCTTTCGATAAATCTTGCAAAAATGAACCTTTTACGGAGTAGGAATACCGTATCGTCTTGAATGAATTTTCGTTAAACATTAGATCTAAAAATCGTTTCCTTAATCGAATCAAAGATTCTGGATTCTTGATTTAACATGTTTTCAAGTGTAATCTCTGCTTAGCAACAAGGATAATGAGCATAGTTACCATTATTAGCTATGTATTTGTTAATCATTTTTTCCTCAAGCTTTTCAGAGTGTAAACTATCAATTGAAAAAGAACTCAACTTGTACATTTGCGAATATCTTTTTACGTCTTGTCTTTATCGATTCAAGTTTAATCATTTCCTAATTAGTAAGACTCTTGAGAATGTTACTATTCAATAAATGTCCGTTAAATAGATTTCCTTGTGACATTGACGTCAGCCAATATCCACTATCTGAACATTGATGGGCCGGGTAGCGAGGTCTCGGTCCTCTACGGCTCCAACCTGATCCTGCCATGCCGTGTCAAGCTCACCGGCCTCGAGAGTGTCCAGAAACGACATAGTGAGCGATTCTTCTCGCAAATCTATCTCCAATGGATGAAGGACTCATTCGGCTTCGATAATCAGTCGATCACCGACTTCTTCGGCGGACGATTTCAAATTGAAGGGGATCTTAGAAATGGTGAGTCTGGGACTTTGAGTTTGCAATAATCGAGGAAATAACTAGACATTAAAATTAATCAGACGATCCCTGAGGCCTAGTAGGAGTCGTTAATCCAATTAACTCTAATTTCAGGTGAATTCAATCTGAAAATACACAACATCACAATGTCGGACAGTGGGGATTACGCCTGCCAGACTAATGTCCCTAAGGAGTGGCTTGCCACTTCTAACAATCAATCTATCGACTCGAGGGTGCCTTTCAAGACCTCAATTGGCCTCGTGAAGAGCAATGTTTGCAACTTGAGAGTGATTAGTGAGTCAAGAGATTTATATTCGAGTGAGAATTAAAGTTGGTTTCTCAAATTTTAATTTTTGTGAAGAATTACTTAGTATGCAGCTACATGCTGTTTCTCAAGTATCGAGAGGAAATGGAATAACTTGCTCAATGTCTATCAGTTATTTTTGATAAAGACAAGAGATAACAGTTCTCTCAAGATGAGAAAAAAGTTCATCTCATTCTAATCAACTATTTTGATTAGAGTTAGTTCGTTATAAATTATTTCTCTTTTTTTCAATTTACGTCTAATTGTACGAATTTGTCCATTCTCATCTTTGCTTGTCTTAGTCAATGTGTGTAAATATGTCTTGACCAGTCTCAAGAATCAACTCATAATCAGTCCATTTCTTTCCACATTTCGTGGACAAAATGGACAACATTTCCTGCCATGTTCAACTCTTATTAATCTGGAGGCTCAAGTATGGAATCATTGATACAGCTAGCTTCTAGCTTCTTACTGTTTCTCCTCGTCATACTGAGTGACGTATCCTTCAGAAATGTTCGCCTCGATTCTCTTCCATTTTCTTGAATGAAATTTGGATATTTCAATACAAATATGGTATTGTAAGTAGCGATGTCGACAATATTCCAGAATATCGGATGTACCTTTTGATGACGCAATATCTCGAGAATGACATGTATTGTTTTATATCGACTTATGAATAGTCTTTTTACCTAAGTTCATTGAGATCCATATTACACTGCTGTGAGACTCCAAAATCCGTTCCAAGTTCTTACTTCATGAATGGAAAACTCTCTTGAGTATAGAAAAGAGCCACAGCACTTTTGTGATCGGGGCTTCATCGCTCGAAAAATCACTGATGAGAATGTCCTCTTCAAAGACAAAGCTTATCTCGGAAAGATTCGAATCGCTGTAGATTACGAAAAAAAGTTTTCTTGAGACAGAATCACCCCCATCTGACGGTAGTGTTAACATGCCCAGAAGACGATCGAAAAGAAGTCTAACTCATATGTGGAATTATATCCAAAATAAAAGAATTTTAAAGTCACTTGTGGAACAGCACAGAGATTCTGAGCAAGACGTTAACACCCGAAACATTCACAATTACGAGAGAATTTCAAGAATCGAATAACTGAAGTCTTCCTTTCAGTTGATATGTCGTTATTTAAAATGCGTCACCCACATTTACGATCCTCATTCGAAATGAAGTATCCACTTCCTTCAGAAGATGCATGTCGACGAAATGTACGACGAATGTTTATTACTATTACTGACAGACGCCGCTTCGTCAAAAACTGTTCATGTTTCCTTGATCATCACATATTTGTCAAATTCAACACTATACATAATGGAAAAGCTCTTCCCTTCTGATGCAAAGTGATAATAACCCTGAATATTTTTCTCTTAAAAATAAGATTTTTCCTCCTCTCTGACCAGATGATATGAAGACAGAAATAAAAAGTGACAAAAAGATATAATCTCATCCTTGTTATGTGACGATGTGTGTGGGGAGAAAATCAGTTATCAATCAGTCTGCTCAACAATTAATGTGTCATTGCTGTCTTGAGCAACATTCATACGTTAAGGGATTCTCTGTAGATTTATCTCTGTGATACGCCCTTGTTGGTTTTCACCCACAGCGTTTCTCAGAACTACCCAACGATTTCTTGACTTTTTTTCTTAATCATTAAATTAAAAATATTATTTGGACACATTGAAATCTCAAACATCCACTATTTTAAACAAAGAAGCCAAAATAATCTTGTTCTTCTATTCATAGTAACTTCACTTGTTGAGATCTTATTTTTATCGAAAGATTTAATTTAAGAATAGTTGAAACAAAATCATTTGTTTTGTCAAATTAAAAAAAATATTTTCAGAAAACTCCAACGAAATCCTCATCAGGCCAGAAAGCTGTCTCTTGGCTCCTTGCTCCGACGTCATTCTAAGCCGTCATGAGATCAACACATTGACATGCACTGCTGATGACAGCTGGCCATTGACCAGGCTCGGCTGGTTCATTAACGATCAGGTCCTCTTGCTTGAGGAGAATGATCCGTCTTTGAGTTCTTCCAAAGCCATCCTACAAAATTCCTTCATCTCCGGAGAGGTTGTGAGCAATCACAAGGAGGTCTATAATTCAACGTCTGATATCACACTGTGAGTTGTTCCTGCCTTTCTGCCTGCGGTTTCGTTCCAAAAGAGTCCTCTATAAAAATAAGATTCCGTGGACATTTGATTTTTCCTTGAATACTTCTTGAGAGAGCGTGATTATTCCGTCTTTCTCAAAAGTATTTACTCCTCAAATGAAAACGGGCAATTATTGAGATTAGTCAATTCCCAAGTTGAGCTGGCTAGTTCCTCTTAATTATATGAAATATTTATTCACAAAGAAAATTCCAGATTCCTTACTCTGTCTGAGTCGTTAGGCAGACTATATTATTATTTAACGGAGAATAGAGAGTACCTTGAGCATTTCCAAATATTCCTCTTCTTCCATTCATATATATGAATAGTAATTGATTTATCGAAGGAACGCTTTATTAGAAAACATTTAAATGTAGTAACTTTTTCTCATGCTAATGTAAATCCAAAAATACACCCAAATAATATCTTTTTTTTCATATAAAAATAATTTATTCACAAATTTGTGTGTTTCCCCCTCAGACATATGATCTAAGCAGATAGTATGTGATCGAATTCTTCCCTTTAATGATAGCTTTTTCAATGTCAAGATGGACAAACTTTTTAGATTGATCCTGAGAGCGGAAACTGAATTCTCCTTGCTTTCTTGCATTTAAACCGAAATTGACCTCTAATTGTGTACAATGAGTGGGGAATACTTTGTTTTTTGAGAACAAGATACTTTTTCAGGAAATCTTGCCATCACGTAAGGGCATTGTATACCCTTGAATTCTGACGGATTACCTTACCCATACAAGATGATGAAAAAAGAGAGAGCTGATGACGTGATCTCTGGTCATGGCTGGTAGAGCAATTTTTGAATTGATAAATTTCAATCTGTTTCAAACAACAAAATAATGTGGGCTAGGGGAAATTGAAGAGAGAATGCAATGATTTTGGGTTCAATTGTAATCTGATAAGCATATTCCAGGATGTAATACATTTGCTCCTGGTTTTTTTAAGTAAAATCATAAAAAGAAAGAAATAAAAATTGACATTTTACGCAACAATGAGTCATCGTCGTTCATTCAATGATCTCTGTGGACGTGATGAGAATTCATTGAAAAAAAGAGGATATTCTTACAACTATTACGCGTTTTCCCTCCCAATCATTCAAAATGAGTTAAATATTGTGAGATTTATTTGCTGACTCCTTTTTGAATTTTATTACTAATTCCCTACAAAGAAAGAGCAAAAATGTGTTTTATTGCTGAGTTGATATTTTGAAGAGGAATGTTAGCAATAAAAATACGAAAATTTACATAACGACAGTTAAATTTGATTTCTTCCTAGATAAATAATTAGATAAACTCGAGCATTGCAAAATTCTCGATCTTTATCAATCAATAGTCATGAGGAATATCTCTACATTGCACATATAATAAACGTTAGCTTAAAGTGCATCTTGTGTTACTCACGAGTTAATTGAATAATGATTGATTTTGTTAAATAAACAAAAGTTTTATTTCCACTCAACGTTCGTAATTCACAAAAACCATTCAACCAACCACCACTAAATCATTTCAATGCCATCCCAGGAAAGATATTTCACTAATGACCTAGGCAGTCAGCATCAAAAATTGATGACACTTTAGAAGGCCAGACGTAATTTATCTTGTAATTTCAAGCATTTTTTATCGTAAAATTGATTTTTATGATGTGTCCTAATTTTGACGTCCTCTGCTCAATTATTTATCTAAATACACACTAAATTGATTCCATCTGATTTATATATATTTTAGTAAAAAAAGAGTATAAATCCCTTACACGAACAAGAAGGAACTCTGAACCGCGGCTTTAACTTGCAAAAACGAGGTTTCGTCTCCGCTAGCCTCGCCTAATTGGGTGCATTTTTAAATCTTTTGAAAATACCTTCTTGTCCCAAATGTTTACGATGTATATTTTTCAGCTGCAGCCGATCACAACACTCATGATCTCAAAAATGCTGAGCTTTATCTGACTTGAGAAAGTCTAAATCTTCTTTCGTAAATAAGAAAAGATTGAACCATGATCTATTTTTCTAGCTACCAAAGTCAATCGAAGTTGATCTTTCTTCTCAAACTTGTCGAGCGTAAAAGAATCCAAATAAAATGTGCAGCTCTGAATCGTCAAGACTTCATTTTCAATCGAAACGGCTCCCTGGTCACTACAAGCCTCGAATCTTTGCCGATAAATATAATCATCCACGGTTAGTGTCGCACCTGATCTTTGATTGAAACTGACATCTCAAAACATTGTTTCAGGTCTCGGGGAAGTTCGTATCATAGCCAAGGCCTTTGAAGCCAACTCAATCCAACAGCTCCTCACTCAGAAGAAGGATGCATCAGAATTGATTTTGGTCGAAGACAGAGAGGTCGAATTGTCTTGTTCATGTGCTGTAATTGTTCCCGAAACTTCACGGATCACTTTTCAGTAAGTTTTTTAAAGTGACAAAACTTTCAAAAAGATATGTTGATTTGAGGGATATTCAAGAGATTCTAGATAGGTATCAAATTAAAAAAAATATTCTAATAAAAATCATTTTTTAGCTGGGAACTCATTCAAACCTCCAGAGTGGGTTACAATAAAACGATTCATCTCAATGGAAACTCGTCTCGCCTGGTATTCCTTCCTAGGAACAAGTTTAAAGATGACATTATCCAATGTCACATAACATCAGAGATTTCCCATACTAACCGTCTGATTCATAAGGTTGGCTCGCGTCGGCTGAATATTTTGGGTAAGCTCTCGACATACGAAATTAAGATGTCTAGAACCATACGATTGCTGAGACATAACTTTAGGATCAGAGAACAGTGAAAGAGATTAAAATTGTACACATAATAGAACGGTTGAAGATAATAGGCATGTTTACATCTTACATTTTTTTTCTAAAATAATTCTCGATTTCTATGGGCTAAATGCACTTTGGTCTAATTTCATCGGCCATTCAACAATACCATCTTTTCACGTTGGTCAATCATAACCTTATCTAAGCTTTAATAATAATTGATTTGATTTTTGCGACTTTAAAAAATAATGTTTATCAATTAAAATTTCTAAAGTCGGGCCACACGTAAAAGATAAAAATGACATCTTCATCGTACTACAGCCGAGGGCTGTTATCTCTTCGAGGATCTCTGAAAGCTCCCACCTAATTAGTCCAAAGAGTGTCGCCCAAGAACACAGCTACAACGACGAAATTGAATTGTTTGTGAGTTTTGGTTGAAACTTTTTTTGGCCCAAATTTCAAAAGATTACAACAAAATGTAATTCAGAGTAAAAACTTGGAACTAACGAAAATAAGATGATTCTTGAATGACATTTATTTCGAAACACTCAACGATTGCTTTTGAATTTGCAAAGGTTTTAGTCTACACGTAATATCCATGACTCTTTTCATATCTGTTGTTGTACCCGAGGCCTGAATAGGCGTTGTCATACAAATGATTGTAAGGATGGCTGTTGTGCCCGAAGCCATAGCCATGTCCGTAAGACCTGTGGCCAAAGCCGTAACCGAGGCCTAAACCTGCCCCATGGCCAAATCCATGGATTGATGCTCCGTCAGTTGAACCGATCATGGCGATTATGAAGAGAGCTAGAAGGCTTATTGTTTTCATAGCAGGCTTTTTGTTGATTCTCTGATATCTGGTGGGATATTTATAGAAAATCGTCCTTGCTTCAAGCCACTCCTCATTGGCCAACATTTACCAAGTGCACTCTGTATTTCCAATTCAATTAAAGATTCCTCTTTTCTAAGCAAATTCACTAATTAAGTATGAATTAAGAAAACTCGGCGGTCTTAATATCATTGATCAGGCGATATATATATGAAAAACTTATATTGTAGAGTTTAAAAACAAATTCTGGGTAGGGAATATTAAAAAATAATCGACCGTATCAATTAGAATTGAAATTTACTAAGATGAATTAAATGAAAGATTTTCTTCGTTTATGATAAAGAAGACTGGTTACTGATGAGTATTAAGCTTCTAGAGATTTCTCACCATTGATGGCAACAAGTTTTCTTGAATTAAGAATACTGAAAAGAAAAAAGAAACCCTATAAAAGAAAACAACTTTCAATTTGGCCATCTACGGTCTAAGTCTCATGATGTATTATGTTGATTCATCTCAACTTACACTACTGACATTATTCAAATTAATCAACTTAATTAATCAATAATATAGTGAAATATTTAACGCTGTTTGAAATGGTATTATTTGCTAGATATTTCCCATTCGAATTCTTATTCAAAAATACGATTGAAAAATTTCTGATACTCAGAAATTTGCTAAGTCGAGTTTCTTAGGTAAAGAGTCGGCACTACAAGCTTTTAAAGTTACAATAGATGTATTCGGTGGACAGAGAATCTCAAGGAGTACTATATTCAGCAGGTACAAAGATTTCAAGAGTGGAGATTTTAACCTTAAGAAGAAAGAAAGAATTGCCCCTCCACATCTTCTGAACATCAAAATTGTGGAGGAGATGATTACCCAAAATTCATTCTGTCTACTTCGACAACTGTCTCGTTGTACAGGGTATAGCCCCGCATATATTCATCATACACTATGGCGTGAAAGGTACACAACAAATGGTTGCCGTACGAGCTTATTTTATCATATTTTAAGGTATCTACAACATAAACTTGAGAGATTATGATGCTGTCAAAAAGGCTATTAATGAGTATGTTGCTTCGAAAGATGGTGAATTTTAGTCTCGAGGCATAAATGGACTTAGAGAATGTTAGAGAAAAACAACTGATGCGAATGGTTGTCAATTCGATCTATAAAGTCTTATATT
>JJOG01001708.1:0-27325 GCA_000715275.1 Gyrodactylus salaris
AATCTTATTTATTCTTATTTGATTGCGAGACTGGATTCAAATGATGGGTACTCAATACACAGGACAACTGGGAGTAATTTATCGAAGCAATTGTGTAATCGGTTGAATAAGGCAAGAAACCAGTATTTCGGCTCAATTCTAAAGGGGGGTATTGAGCTGAAAATCATCCCTTATTCTTGTCATGAAGACTTTTTTTTTCTTACTGCAAACATGGAGAAGAACAACAGTGAGACGAATTCACAGCTTCTTGAAGAATGCAAACTACGAAGAGTATAAAGGGATTCATTCAGAAGAAGAGAGCATCAGAGACAGTTTATTGGTTCTAAAAGAGTTCTTCACAAAAAGAAAAGACAAAAATATTCTGGAAAAAATAAACAGACTTGCAAAGATCATATGAAGTTCGTTGACTAATAAAAGTTATTTGATTCTCACATTACATTCTTCTTCCTATTGAGACTAGAAATGACTCAGCTTTAATGACTTTCTATATGGCCCCTTTGGTTTAGTTACAAAAAAGGGGTCTACGAATGAATAGAATAGAAAAGAGATTAAATCAACGAAATATACGTAATCGATATGAGCTAAAATGGTGAATAGCCAATAAGGGCAGACCGAAGAAATACCCAACTCTCATTGGTAGTTGAGAAAGTCCAGGGTTTGAGGTGATGGATATTTCTAAATGTGCCATTTAGGGAACACATTTGTATAAAGGAATTAGAATCTAGCGGCTTGGCTCTGTGTAAATTTCCAAAATTCCGATTTCTGACTATTATTAGTAACAAAATAGTCAAATGAATAGCTCAAACTGACAATCAATCTAGCAGATAACATTTATGGTCATAATTATAAGATATTCTTCAATATTATTGGCTTGTCTGTCACACACTCATCCTTCCTTACCTGTCAAATACAAATAAATCAATAGCACCACTCAAAATGGCAACATGGCAGAATGGCACCGAAGCCTCCTCTGATGAACAACTAATCTTAGCCACACAAATCACCTATCGATCTAATGCCGTTTGATAATCTACCTAACATTCACCAGAGACTACCTAGTAATGAGAAAAACAAGCACCAATCGGAGAAGAAAGAAGACGCCATCCACATCTTCTTGTCCTATTTCCGAACCTGCTAAAAGTCCAGCTAAATGTATGATCGGACGATCTATCAACACGAAGTTGACCATCCTATAAACAGGCTGAAGCTATCCTACGCATCTAATCCTAACAGCAGTACTCAGAAGAAGAATATTTATGGTTCTATCGCCTAAACTACAGATCCAACACAAAGTGGCATAAAGGGATCGTGATCGAAAACAAGGGTCTAATCGCCGACTTTTTCGATGAAGAGAACCAAAACAACCTACGGATACACCTGAATCATCTAAAGTCCAGGCCGACACCGAAGATACTAAGCACGGACCTAATGCACAGTCATTAACTCACAAACCTACCTACGCCCTACGATTACCTTAACTCGAACAGGAAAACCGCGACGGACACCCGACAACTACTTCAAACCCCACAGCAGTTCCTAAATCGGGAACCACTCGGGAAGACCTGCCCGCTATAGAACAGGGGAGATGTCTGGATGAACCACTTGTCATCCAAGAGTTGAATGTTCCAAATGTCAAGATAAACCTAATTAATATTACTTTGAAATAATACTTGACTTAAACAAGATAATATAAATCTTTCATTTAGATATTTGTTCAAGTCAACCAATGACAAAGCATTCGAAATAGAACCTAAGTGCTTTCTCTACCTAACGAAGACTTCTTACTTAAAATGGCCCCTGCTAAGTCAGTTCTGCTTAAGAAGAATCTCAGAAGTTAGTCATTGCTTTCCTAAATTTGCTTATTGAGCTAGTGAACAGCCTAATCTTCAAATCGTAGCAATTTCCGATCGAAAAACAAAATTGTTTCACTTTTTTTTCGTTAAAATAAGCTATTTTTAATTATCTATATTGACTCTATGCCTCCATCTGTGTAGTTCTTTTAATGATATCCATTTCTGGATCCAGTTATTCAAATAATTATTGAAATAGAGAAAATAATGTTTTCACTAGAAGCAACATTTAGTATGCTTGGAATTATTTTACAACTAAAACTCATTTAGTTTTTTACAACCTTCACCAACGAGCTAGTCATTCACTAGTAGTTTACACCGAACAATGCCACCCACCACTACAAGAGAATGAGCATACTAAACAGATTTAATTAGTTTTAGTATTCATGATACTCATGGGTGGCGATCAAACTGTATGCTATTAATCAAAATAACTCATTTAAACGGATATTTTTTACCAATATAGTAAAAACCGAAATTAATCTAACGTTGATATAACAGAAATATAGAATTGAGTCTTATCCGGAACATTTGAATGAATATTTCAATTATGAAAAAAAACATTTAAGCTGTCATTGTTCCAGATTTGAATGAATCCGATATCCTGTAAAAATGAGCTATTGATTTTATCTTATAACGGATTTATCAAGTTTTTCTTTGCATGGGAATTGACAAAACTAAAAAGAGTATTGCCCTCATTGTAATAAAACCAGCCCCAGTTAATGATATTAAGACACTTAAGTCTATTGGAGAAGAGACTTATTTTAACTTGACCACGTAATTCAAATTATTGAAACACAAACTAACAACACACACCTGACTATAATTCATAAGAGAATAAAAAGTTTTGTTACTTTTATATATTGATAAAGGTTCTCACCTGCTAGTGAATCCCATATGAGTTGGAATTTCCTTTATTTTAAAGCTATATCACTCAACTTGTTTTAACAAGAATTTACAATTTGAACGAGGAAAAGGAATACGCATAAATACTGGTAGTACCAGTCTGGTACTTTTAAGTAGTAAATACCTCTTCATAGACTGTATGGTAGATTTCACTATATTCCATTGAAGAAGTTTTCTAGTTTAAAAATTAACGAGCTTCAAGAAGAATTTCCAATTACAGAGATATATCTGAGTATCACAAGGCCGACAGTGGGGAAATCTGGATCTTTAATTTTTCTACAAGTAAACGGTCACATAGCGAATTACTCCACAAGTCAGCTTACTCCAACGATTAGGAAGTGTTGGAACTATTAAGCAGCTAAGGCTATAATTAGGTCATGTATTTTCAAAATGAATGTATTCCCAAATGAATTGAACAGAGAATATGTTACATATGTTTACGATCGTCTTCTTTAACGAGTAGTTAGGAAACGCATTAACGATTGGTCACTCTGATTGGACCCGAAAAGATTGCAAAATGTTTGTTATCGAAAGAATATACTTTTTTTTCTTAGAATTGAGTTTCATAGCCGAGTCTAACTCTCTTCGGGTTCACATGTGGGGTTATAATGGGGGAGGAAGTTTTAGAAACTATTTACATAATAAATTTGTTTCAAGGAGGGAGGAGACCGGAATCGAACCCACGCCATATGAGAAATCATATTTATTGGACTTGGGGAACAATCCACTACACCATCCCTCCCAAACTGTATACAGTATATATGTTGTGGTAAATTACCGGTCAAAGTGAATAATCAAGAGTGTTGGTCAAAGTATGTAATCAATTTATGATATTTTCACATCTTAAAATGAATATTTTATGGATCAACTTTTGAAAACAAGCAAGATCTTTAAAAGGATTACAGTTTTTTTTAATGAGAAGACATATTTTTTGAGAAATAGAGATTTTATAAGAGTTTTGCATCAATCAGTGAAAAGACTGTATCAATCTGACATCATACATTTTAAATAACTAGGACAAGAGGCATTTCCGGCTATTCTTGAGCTTAAAAACATGGAAGCAGTCTGTCTTACACGCAAGACAATTTTCTTTTGACCACAACCCATACATAAAATAACTATTTTGAAATAGAGTTATCATCCATAAAAGTTTATTTATTGAATAAAATAAAATCTAAAGAAACAATGAAAATCCTCTCATGAAAGTGATCCATTGTCGTAATTCAGACTTATAGCAAACAGTTGGCCTTATTATACTAGGCACAAGTAAACATAAGTGTAAGAGAAAACGTGGTAAGTTTTAGGATATTTCTCGTATATAGTGTTTTCTCTTGGAATTTAAGTTTCATAGCCGAGACTAACTCTATTCGGATTCACATAAGTAGAGAGGTTGAGAAATTTGTTTATCGTTTAAGCTACATCTCGAGGAGGGTAGCGACCAGGTTCGAACCCATCCATACGAGAAGACATGGACTCGGGAAACATTCCACTACGCCAATTCTAGTGGACCAAAGCCACATGTAATAATTGAGAGTCCTTGCAATACTCTCATAGTAATATTGCAAAACTCTTGACACCTTCAAAACTATTGATAATCACTCTCATAGCAAGAGCAATGAAATAGTTATTAATGTGCCTATGACTGCCTTATAAGTGGTGCACACACTCACATCTTCAATCAAATATTTCATAATTATTTCTCAATAAGAATGAAAGTTTCATTATAACACTAAGCATAATTATTACCTAAATCTCACTATATAAATGAAATCAAATCTATTAGCAACAATTATTTATTGTGGATAACATCAATCTTATCCATATTAAGTTTACAAAATAAAATATTTTCATAAGTCTTAGACTCTCTCTGTATCATAGAATTGTCCTTCTGGCTATACTGAATAGTTTTTAGTGAATACTCTTTCAGATGATACAGAGGTTGGGTTGATTTTTTTGCTACTCCAATAAAAGCAATGAATTTTCTGTGGGGCTTATATATTCATAACTAAGAGCGTCCTGTGTCGAAAAATTACTGACTAATCTTGTATAAAACTTGAGATTTTTCAAGTCATTAATTAAAATTCTTCGACAATGAACTTCATTGACAAATTGTACCCTGACGATGATTTTTGCAATGCTCTAGTGATGATAAGTCTGTGGTTTACTCCGATGTTGATATTGGTAGTTCCACAGACGAAGAAGAAATTAGTGCACAGAGTCTCAAGTGGACCACGAACTACGTTATTCCTAATACACTTTCTGCTCCAGTTACTTTGTCAAATCGTTCGGTTAGAAAAGACTTCAAACTATAAATTCTCAAGATAATAACTGTGTGGATAAGATGATGATTCCATTACGAGGCAATTACCATTAAGCCAAAGAATTTCGATAATTACTTTCTTATGTAAATATTCGGATGTGATGAAATATATACGGGTAAACCAAAATGAAAAGAGGCAGACTGCTGATACTCCCCCTTCAGATGAAAGATAATATACCTTCTCAGCAATTTCATTTTTGATGGAATCGGACATGAAGCAGTGAAAACGGAACAAGGTCGCTGTTACAAGTGCTATACCCAACAGAAATTTTGGAAATACTCAAAAAGTAAATTTCGTAAAGACATTTCAAAGGTGAATGTGTGATGAAGTTGAGTAGTGCTCAACCAAAATATAATTGAGGTTATTTGAAAAAAAATTTGTTATCGAATTCGTATTAAGCATTCTCTATTAAAGATCTAGATGAACTTTTTTCAAAAAGCAGTGCCCTAGTGCATTGTATTGAGATTCAATACTCTCTTTGAGACAAAACCAATGGTATTGCTATTGCATTCCGCCAAGTGCGGATGGACACGTCTAAATTCTTCAGATTTTCCAGCTTGAAAATTCTCAAATATTTTATATCCATCTTGTTGTCATTCCTTTCAGAGAGATCTGAAATTTCTGAAAGACAGCATTCTGATGTGATCTTGTAATGCAACTTTTGGAGAGAAGTTATCGTGATCACATAGAGAAGAAATGAGATCCATTGTGAATATAACGATGAACAAGAGTAGGAGCTTTCGTGTCCACTAAATCTCGGGAATTTTACTAGAGTTGTAATAATTTATTCAATCTTGTCCATAAAGTGTCACGGAATAAGTCAACTTGAATACTTCGTACTTTGCAAAATTCCATTGTAATTTATAATTTACAACAGGTGTGTAAAAGTCCGTTGACACGGAAATTTCACGAAACATGTTAGGCTTGAAAAATTGAAAGCATGAGGTAAAAATGCTACCAAGCTTTAATCAACCCTGCTCTTTAAACTTTCTAAAGAGAAGGATGATTAATTTCGTAATAATAACTTTATTAGGAGGAAGCTATACTTTTTACATTCGTTTCAATGGTTTAATGCCCAGAATATCGAATCCCTTACTCATGACTTTGGCCACTGCATTTGTGAGGATCATTCGAGAAGAATTGACTTTAATAACTTTGCCTGAAAGAGAATCGTTTTTAAGTCAAAAATGAAGTGAACCTACGCTTAACAAAATGTGACAAGTATCTAGATATTTTAATAAAGAATCATTAAAAAGGTAAATGTAGGGAAGAGGAAATATTCTTAGTAAAAACTATTCAAACATGTTCACATTCATCTCTTACCTACAAGTGTGTAATTAAAGATGAGATAATAACTTAGACGTGACAAAAACATAATTCATTTTAGAGAGAAGCTAAAATCATCTCTTTCAGCATTGTTTTTAGATTAATTTTCTATTATCAATATCCTATTGATAAGAGTAGGATACTGCTCGAATTCGTTGATAAAATAACCAAAAAAACGATATGCTATTCTCTATACAAGAAATGTGCAAAGAATCCTAATTTATTGATTATTCAAATGATTGACAAGTATTTCTGATTATAAGATTATTGATTATTTTCATATTAATAATTGCAAATACTGATTGAAGAGAGCACGATCCAGTGGAAATGGTTGGGGAAAGAAAATCCATAAAACAACTTGAATAACTCGAGAGCTTTTGTGAATCGAGTGAAAAATGGGGGCTACTCAAAGGTATTCTAACTAACAGGAGTGTTTAAGGCAAAATCTCAATGAAGAGGCACTGTGCTTTCAGATTCTTATTTCTTTCATGTTCCACTTGAATCAATCCTGTATGCAGAAATATAAATACCCTCTTTTCACAGAAGTATATCTCAACGCATTGAAGAAACCCCTTTTTGATCATTTTTTGTTCATTTATAAATAGATATTGTTCATGACAGAGGAAATATTATAAATAAACAAGTAAGATTATTATTAGCGGATATATTGGATTTTCGTTCGTAGTTTTCATCAAAAATCAATACGAATCTAAAGTTTTACCACCCTGATATCCGTAGGAGAAAATCCCCTAAATTATCCATCCTAATATAACGTTAAGACGAACTTGGATTGAATAGCAAAGGTTATGCCGATACTTGAAAGAAAGTTGCTTTTAGTAAGATCAAGGTGAAATTGTTATTTATGTTTGAAGTGTACATTGTAAGAGAAAGCTCAATTAACAAACCTGTAACTTTGTCCTTTTCAACGCAATAGCAGGCGTCATAGAATTCAGTGAAGGTGGAGCTGATTTCATAGAGGAAGTCACACAATGTATGCATGAGAAGATCGTTTTGAATGCGTAGCAAGATTTCAGGCAGCTTGCAGATGGTCTTGGCCAACTTGATCTCTTTCTCGTGCTCCAAAAGCAAGGGCTCCTTCATAGCCATCTTGCTGATGTCCTCTTGAGTGAGATTGGCTGTCCTTGTTATGGAGCTGGAATGAAGAGTTTGTAAGAAGGAGCGCAGATTAACTTTATTATGACTTGAATTGTCAATATGAATAGGATTGAATAATTTAGAGAAATCATGTTATAAAATATTCATGAATTATGTAACAATGGAGTTACTCATGGTGAAGATAGAAAAGGCATTATAGCGTTCTTTGAGTTCCTCTCTGCAAGAATAACATTTTACAAATATTTAAATTATAAAGGCGAAATTACTTGCCTAGTTTTATTCTATTAAATTGACTGTCTATCTGCAATTACTAAGGCAAACTTAACCTTCTAGTGGATCACGCAGGGAGCATTTATTAAAAACGCAGAAAACTAATTTTATTTGTCTAAGAGAAACATTAAATTTAGTTAGATGTGTATTCATGAGAAATGAAACACAGATTTTTCCCTTTGATTTATTTTTATATTAGATTTTGTTTAAATAGAAGGAGGCGACTGATATATCTCCAAAGAACGTTGTTCAAAAAGTGTTCAAAAGATAAATATGAGGGGGGGGGGAACACAAAGGTATTTCATGGAGGTGGCAACAATTAAAGTACTTGAATATCAAGTTTCATCATGTTAGAATGATAATGAAATATTTCTCCTATCTTTGATTGTGTGATTTGACGTGGAAATTAGGAGGAAATCTAATTTCCTAATTTAATATTGCAAAATTAAAATTGTTATTCTTTCAATCTAATTCAGACAATTCATTGAGAATAGTCTTCTACGAATTCCGTTCAACTTTTCAAGATTTTTCCAGCAAGATCTTACGGGGCAATGTCAGGAGAACAAGGTGGATGCTTCATTCTCTCCCAATTCAAGTCGGATAGTATATTGCGTCATCAAAGATACGTGAGGTCGTGCGTTATCCTGATGAAACAAAACTGGTCTTCTGAGAGCTCACCGTATCTCGTTGATCTTTGCATTTACTGATGAAAGTCGATTACAATAGACTCCTGAGTTGGCTTTAGAATACCGTTTAGAATTAGAAGAGTCACAATTCTGTTCAAAAAACGTTTCAGCAGAGAAGAGCATGCCAGGTAACAATTAATTTAATCCAATAATTGAGTTTATTGACGTATCCAAGGCCTTTAAAGGGGTTGAAACCCAAGCTCTTGAGATATCTCTTTGAGTGTTTTTCGTGGATCGTCCTCGAGAGTCTATGTTGATTTTTAGCCGGCCTAAATTCGTTATTTCTGTATCTTTCATTTTCAATTTTCAACCGTATCAGATTGAAATTAAAAAAAACTTTTAACTCCTTCTTTATTCTAGGATTTGAAATCTTTCGAATGAGCTATTACTCATTTTCATGGGATAATTCCAAGTGGAAAAAATCATGAGAAAAAGAAAATACGAAAAAGAGTAAACGTCACATTTTTGGGGGGGGGGATATACTTACAAGGGGAATTAATTGAAAATTGAGCCTTTCTACAGCTATTGATCAGAGTGTTTGACTTTCTCATAAAACAAAAATCCTAGTTATCTAATTTCTTAATCCTACTGTCATATGGAGGTAGAAAAGCATTAGTTTATTGCCTTCATCTTGGAGGGGGAGTGGAGGAAATTCACAAAATCTCGATTTTGAATTATAATGAGAATCTAAAATCGACAGGTAGAAGATAAATTTTCAGACTGAAAAGAAAATGAAAAGAGTATGGATTAAACAAGATTCATCCAACCCCACCGATTTCCAAGAGCATACGCTTGTATGCATCTTTGTTCACAAATGAGAGTAAACACTGTTTTCTAAATAGTCAATTATAACAATATTCTTCATTTCCCTCAAGGTTGAGATCTAGTGTTTTAGAATAAAGTCAAAGGACGAATTTTTTTCTTAGAAATTGACTTTCATTTGGACTGGGCATTTGATAAGCGGGTAATTTCATTTAGGGGAGGGAAGCCATCCCTTCAAACTTGCAAATATTTAAAACCTTAATTCACCTTTCTTTTCACTTAAAACTCATTTTTAGAGTATCCCACTCCAAAACAGTATTTTCATATCCCTCATCATTCGTACGATAATTTACCTTGAATATGAAATTGTAAAAATCAAAAATAATTTGCAGATTGAGATGAATCGACCTTGTATGATAAAATGACATATTTTAAACCTTCACCTTTCTTTTCACTTAAAACTCATTTTTAGAGTATCCTACTCCAAAACAGTATTTTCATATTCAAATTCGTACAATAACAATCTAATGTCTAATTTTATGTTTGATTGCTGATGATACAGAATTTTGAGTGCTGTTATTTCCTCATCATATTCTAGAGAATCATTGAAACATACTCATCATTACTTTTGGATGATTAAAGGAGGATTACAAGGGATGGATAAATAAACCGACTTTGAAGAGCTAACTTTGGTGTGGTGATTGGTAATGAGAAAATAGAGTTTGTGCACAATTTACCAAATCATGCATAGTAAGGTTTGATGAATAATATTCATTGAATATAAACTAAAACGTGATCTAAAACTACAAATTTGGTTTCATATCTCACACAGAGGTGATCACTTTCATATGCAAGGGAAGGGAGCGTTAATCATATTCTTTTTGTTAAAAAAAATAAAATTTGAAAGAGTTCAAGATTATGACAACTCACCATATTCTCGTGTAGGAGTAGAGTAGATATACGGCAGTGTTCCCTTTGTCTTCCAACATCTATAATTAATAATTATAAAAAATATGAATTATTTTTTTCAGTGGAAAGGAAAAGAAGTTCAAGAAAAAAAGATTAATCATTTCTAGCCATAATTATAGATCGGTAGAGGAAACTACAAGCTTTTTTGCTAATCTAGAGTCCACTAAATTAGATACCTTCCACTTGAGAAGACACAAAATGTATATCAATACATTTGATGCTCTTTTAATGGATTATGAATAATGAATGAATAACATACTTTGTCAAAGGAGAAAACATAATCACTCATTCGGTTATGGGATAGATCAGAATATTTGATACACGAATAGGCGACAGACTCTTTTATTTCATTGATCTCCTCTGCAGGTAGTTCCTAAAAAATGAATAATCCATCAGCATGAAATAAATAGAGACTTGACCAGTGATATTTTATTCATCAATTCTGGCATTTAATTGTGAAGCAGCCCAGCATCTGTGGCTTTTACAAAGAGAAGCTATTTTCAACAAAAAAAATACATTTTGAGAAGATAATGTTTTCACAACTTTCAAGACGGTATCTGATAACAAAAGATAATTTTCCTTTTGTTATTTTGTATAAATGAAGAGTTAATGTAACTTTTTTACTTTTGAAATGTTGCTTAGATTAAAGAGGAAAAATAGAACAAAAACATTACAAGGGGCTTACTTCCTAGGATATTTTTGATCCCTTTAGGCTACTTTCTGATCCTAATTTCAAAGAACTAATTTGGATCATTCTATTTTTGATGCCTTTCTAAATAAAGTGCATTTTTGGTTGAGTCAGTCAGTAATCCAGACGACCTAGATCAACACTGATTTCAAAAACGTGAAAATTATCAGAACTCACTGATGTCCTTCCCTTCTCTTCGAGGCGTTTCAAGGATCTCTCCAGCCCTTCGCTGAGAAGGTCCACAAGGCGGACAGTTTCACCGGATCTCGTTTTAAACTTCTTCTTATCTTCTCCAAGGACAACACCAAACCCGACATGTTCCGACTTGTGTAGGCCCGGTGTGATGTAACCGACGTTCTCGGCAACATTAAATACCCCTTGGAGATGGACAGCCTTGAAAAATGTACAAGGGTTATAAATACTAATACAATATACTTGAAAGTAACATGGTTAATATTATTTTAAAACTAACTTGACCACTGTCAACAACGTAGAGTACTCTGTCTGCCTTTTGTTCATTAAAACGATAGCGAATTGCAGCCAAGTCAGATGTATCATACGTGAAGCCTCCATCGGATTTGACGACAGTTAGAGGTATATCGCCGCCAGTCGGCCAAATGAGTAATCGGCCTTCATCAAGTTTGAGAAGATTCCTTTCCTTCAAATCCTTGACCACACTTTCCATTTTCGATTGATAAAATGATTCACCAATTTCTTGGAGGTTTGCAATGTCCAGCTTTTTATAGATTGAAGAGAATTCTGAAAGAAAAAATTTCATAATATTTTGACTGTTTTTTCTTGCATTTTTTTAATAAAAGGAGATTTTTACCTTATAATAATTTAAATAAGTAATTGATAAGATCTGATTTTTATGGCTTTGTTTCGTTTAATTAAAAAAACCGTTGAAAATGAGTATTAACGCATCCATTGTTTGAATAATCTGAATAAAAACCTTGATGAGTTATATTTGATACTTATTAAGCAACTATCCAACATTCAAGTGTAAAAACATACCCTTTCTAGAGACATCACAAATAAGATTCCATGCCTTCAAGTTCCCTTCATCTCCAGACTGCAAGGCGACCACTTCTTTATACGCGCGCTTCTTAAAGGCTTCATCGTCATCAAACCGTTTCTTGGCCTCTTTGTAGAAAATTTGCAAATCACTAATGGGGGGACTGACGTTGAGATAATTAGGGAACTTGTCCTTAAGATTAGCGATCAACATTCCAAACTGCGTGCCCCAATCACCGAGATGATTAATCTTCACGACGTCATGTCCGATGAATGAAAAGAGTCGACTGATGGATTCTCCGATAATCGTCGATCTAAGATGTCCAACGTGCATTTCTTTGGCGATATTCGGGGAGGACATGTCCACAAGAACACGATCCTTCTTTGATACATAGGGCGGTAGGACGTCATTAATTGATATTTTGGTAATTTCTTTGGCTAGAAATTCCTTCTTGATGTAGATATTTATGAAACCCGGGCCGGATAGTTCAGTCTTTTCGATAAGGTCATTGGTGACTATTTTCTCAATGATTTTTGCAGCAATTTCCTTTGGACTGAGAGTGATGTCGAATTGTTTCAGTATTTTAGATAGAGCCAAAGGGCTGCTGCATTGATAATCGCCTGGTGATTTGCTATTTCCTGGGAGAATGTTGACAATGTGACTTGAGGTTTGTGGGAAGGCTCTCTTAACAGCGTAATCAAAAAGAGAGACTAAGTAGTGAAGGATGCTGGGCATGTAATTTGTGGATAAATCCTTGCATTCTTGGAGGGTTCTTTCGAGTAAGGCTATTCTATACTCCTTAGAAGTGTGTTTAGACAAGAGGTCTTTAACTTCTTGCAGCTTTTCTGAAGAAATTACATTGTCTAGCTTGGTAGAGAGATTTTCAAAACTTGATGAATCAGACATTTGAAAAACACTGGCGCGTTGATTTTATTTAAAATATCAGACGATTTAAATTAAATAAATCGATTCGATCATTGATATTTGTTTGAAATTCATTAGAATTCCATAATTGTTGTAGCGGGATTGTTAAATTACTACCTACACACTCATTTCTTAAGGAATGGAAGAATTAAACTCGCCTCAAGACACTTCTCTTGATGGCAAGCAAGCAGAAGATAAGCAGGAATCTCGAGAGATGAAGATTCTCGAGACTCCCGAAGATATTCGTGAGAGGAGAGACCAGGTCTTGGATCGTTATAGCGTCTTTAAGAAAGCGACAGACGTAAGAAGGAAGCGCCTCGAAGAAGCAAAGTGCTTTCAATACTTTAAACGTGACGCTGATGAACTTCAGCTTTGGATACTAGAGAAACTCCAGACTTATTCAGAGGAGTCCTTCAAAGACCTCAACAACCTACAGATGAAGAAACAAAAGCATCAAGCCCTAGAGCTTGAAATTACCGCCCATACTGATACTCTTAACCAAATTGTGTCTACTGGCAATAATCTTATTCAACAGAAACACTATGCCTTTGACATTATCAAGGTTAGTTACAGTTCTTAATTCGTTTATTTGTCGTTTGTATGAATTTCTATCTCTTTAAATCGATTTACATGCATTTTACTTGTTTGTACACTGCTATATTTCTATACCTCTAGATTTTAGTTGTTTGTTCAATTCTTCATCATGACGAGATGGTTTCTCATTTTCGACAGTTTGATATGATTTCTCATTAACTAAAAACTCATTACGAATTGTTGAATACTGTTTTAAATACTTCTTCAAAATGAATTTAACCACGAAATATTCTAGATTCGCGTTGATGAGCTCCAAGCACTATGGGCCAAGTTATTGGCAATGTTCAATGATAAGACATTATTGCTCAGGGTTACCTTCCAATATGTGACCTATCTAAGAAAGTGCGACGAGATACTTTTTTGGATCAAAGAAAAGGAGACTCTAGTGTCATCTGATGACTTTGGTCAAGACTTGGACCACGTGGAAGCATTGCAAAAGAAATATGAAGAATTTCTTAAAGTAAATTACACCTTTTTTACATAATTTTTATTTCTTGAGGCAATTAAATCAATGAGTCGTAATAATGATCTTAACCATAATTTTCTCATTAGGAACTAGATCATCAAAACACTAGAGCCGAAGATGTCTACAAGATGTCTGATGATCTCATCAAGGCTAATTATCCAGATCAAGAATCAGTGATGAAGAAGCAATTCAATGTCAAAGAGGCATTAGAAAAGCTACGTCTTTTGGCCACTCAACGCCAAGATAGGCTCTTTGAAGCTTATGAAATCCAGAGATACTTTAGAGACGCAGATAAAGCAGTCTCTTGGATAAATGAAAAATCGGTGCCTCTTCAAGTGGAGGATACTGGCCGGGATCTCGTCTCTGTTCAAGGTCTCCAGCGTAAACACGAAGGGCTTGAAAGAGACTTGAATGTTCTCGAAGAGAAAGTCAATAAACTCGATATTGATGCTAATTCTCTATCGCAAAAGCATCCAGACTCAAAAGCCTCCATCGATCTGAAAAGTTCCGAGTTGAATGATTGCTGGAAGAAGCTGCTAGAACTCTCGGCGAGTAGAAAACGCAAACTGAATGACTCCCTTCAACAACAACGCTTCTTATCCGACTGGAGAGATCTCAATCTTTGGGTTAGCGACATGAAGGCAATCATAAATGCTGGGGAACTGGCCAAAGATGTTGCTGGCGCCGAAAGTCAAGTTGAGAGACACAATGAGCACAAGAGTGAAATTGATTCAAGGATCGATAGCTTTGCCTCTTGCTTAGATGAGGGTAAACATTTGATTGAAGCTAACCACCCAGCCTCTGCTGATATTGGCAGCAAGATTTCAGCTTTAGAGAGAGAGAAGGATGAGTTGAACGCTCTATGGGAAGACAAGAGAGTCAAGTATGAACAATGCATGGACCTCCAACTTTTTCACCGTGACGTGGAACAAGCAGAGGCTTGGATTGCAAAACAAGAGGCCTTCCTCGAAAATATGGACATCGGTGATTCATTGGACTCTGCTGAAGCTCTGAAATTGAAACATGAAGATTTTGAAAAGTCCCTCAAAGCACAAGAGGAAAAGATTCAATATCTCGACAAGTTTAGCTCGGATCTCATCGGAAGCAATCACTACTCTGCACCAATTATTTCTGAGAAGCGTCAGCTCCTAATGGACATGCGCAATAATCTCTTACAAAAGGCCAATTCTCGTAAGTCAAAGCTGGACGACTCTAAAAACTACCAAATGTACGATCGCGATGCTGATGAGATGAAGGCGTGGATATTGGAAAAGTTCAAGACTGCCTCTGATGAAAGCTACAAGGATCCAGTGAATCTTCAGACCAAGGTTCAAAAGCATCAAAACTTTGAATCCGAAGTCCATGCGAATGAGACGAGAATTGATGAAATTAGAAATCAAGGAAATCAGCTCACATCAGCTGATAATTACAAGAATGATGAGATTCAAGCGAGAATAAATGAACTGAACGACATGTGGAGTAAGCTCCTTGAAGCTACCACTAAGAAGGGTCATAATCTCGACCAAGCCAACGGTCAGCAGCAGTTCATGAGGAGTGTTGAAGACGTTGAACTCTGGTTAGGTGAAGTGGAGAATCAATTGAATTCTGAAGATATCGGAAGAGATCTGAATAGCATCATAAACCTTCAAAAGAAGCACAATCTCTTGGAAAGTGACGTCACTTCCCATAGAGACCGAATTGACAATTTCAAGCACCAAGCTGAAAATTTTTCCCAAGAGGGCCACTACGACTCTGATGTAATCAAGAAGAGACAAGAAATTGTTCAGAAGCGTTATGATAGTCTTGCTGAGCCAATGACCAAAAGGAAGGCAAAGCTTGCCGACGCTTATAAACTTCATCAGTTCTATCGCGATGTCGAAGACGAGGAGGATTGGATAAGCGAGAAGGAACCTGTCGCTGGATCAAATAATCTCGGTAAGTCTTGCTTTTGATTCTCATTTACTCTCGATTCTGTTCCTTGACTAGTTCAAATCACTACTAGCTCAATTTTAGAGAATCGAAAATCAAAATTCGGATTTCACATTATCTTTTCTTAGATTTGAAAAAATAAATTTTGCATTCGATAACACTCGCATTTCAATCTTGAAAGAAATGAAACGTTAAAAATATGGTTTTAATATTGAAATAATTAATTTTTAGGTCGCGATTTGATTGGCGTTCAGAACTTGATAAAGAAGCATCAAGCGATTTCCTCGGAGATTGTCAACCACGAAGCCAGAATTGAAGATGTCTGCAAAGAAGGTCAAGATATGGTCAATGGAAAGCATTTTGCCACTGAAGATATCCACAAGAGAATGGAAGAACTCAAATCTAACTGGTCTTCCCTGAGAAACAAGACAAATAAACGTCAACAACAACTCGAGGATAGCCTTCAAGCTCAGCAATACTTTGCTGATGCTAGCGAAGCGGAGAGCTGGATGAGAGAAAAGGAGGCCCTTGTAGGCTCACCAGAGTTTGGTCGCGATGAAGATACTACGGAAGCCCTACTCAAGAAGCACGAGGCTCTTCTTGCAGATCTAGATGCCTATGGAACCACCATCAACTCTCTGAGGGACCAAGCCAACTCTTGTCGTATGCAAGAAGCCCCACAGAGTGATCTTCTCGGCAAAGAGGTTGTCATGGCTCTCTATGATTACCAGGAAAAATCTCCTCGTGAGGTCAGTATGAGAAAAGGTGAGATGCTCACTCTGTTGAATAGCAATCACAAGGATTGGTGGAAAGTGGAGATTAACGACAGACAAGGCTTCGTGCCTGCAACCTACGTCAAAAAGGTAGATCCCCCTCCGCTCTCTGATAGTCAGGCGAATCTGTTGAACGAAGCCCCTCTCACAGTTGCTGCTCAACAAAAGCGTCTAGAAGATCAATACAACTACCTACTCCAACTGGGTAAGGATAGAAAGACTCGCCTCCAAGACTCTGTACAGGCCTATCAACTAGTTAGGGAAGCTCATGATCTTCACCAATGGGTTGTTGAGAAGGAAATGGTTGCTGTCACTGAGACCATTGTTCCTGGAAAGTTGGAAGAGGTCGAGTGTGAAAGGAAAAAAGTCGATGAATTTGTTGCTGAACAAAAAGAGAGAGAAGTTAGAATAACTGAGTTGAGAAATAAAGCGGACAAATTGAAGCGTGGCGGTCAGACTGAGGCAGTGGAAAAGATTGAAGGAATCATTATGCAACTTCAGAAGAAGTACGAACACCTCGAAGAAGTCACCACCAAAAAGGTCAAGGAACTCGAAGATTTCAATGCCGTCCAACGTTATCATAGAGAGTGTGACGAAGCCAAAGAATGGATCGACGAGAAAGATGGCCGTCTATCAACTGACGATGTTGGCAATGAGCTCACTGTCGTCCAGAGACTCATTCGTAAACAGGATGCTCTTGAGAGAGACTTGGTTAGTTAACTCCTTCTAGTCTAATATTTATTGTGTTAATTATTAATATCTTTTAGGTTGCCCTTGGAGATCGTCTGAAGAAGTTGGATGCCAAAGCAGCTGACCTTGTGCAAACCCATCCTCAAGAGGCCGAGGGAATCATTCGCCATCAAGAGGAAATCAACGCGAAATGGTCTCAACTAACTAAGAAGGCCGATGGTAGAAAGTCTAAGCTCCTCAATTCACTTGACTTGCAAAAGTTCATTGCCGACTATCGGGATCTCATGTCGTGGTTGAATACTATGAAGGCACTAGTCTCATCTGATGAACTGGCTAGAGACGTGATTGGCGCGGAGGCTCTCCTCGAGAGACACCGGGAGCATAGGACTGAAATTGACGCTAGAACTCCAACCTTCCAAAACTTTGAGGCATTTGGAAAGGAACTTCTCGATAATCGTCATTACGCTTCACCCGAGGTTCAAGAAAAACTGAGGGAAATCGCTAAGGCAAGAGAAGATCTCAAAGAGTGAGTTATCATCTTACAACCTTGATTACTAAATTTTACTAATCAACTTATATTTTAGTGCCTGGAATAGCAGACGTAAAGAACTTGACCAATGTCTTGAATTGCAAATGTTCCTCAGAGATTGTGAGCAAGCAGAAGATTGGATGACTCTTCGTGAAAGTACCATTAAAACAGGAGATGATGTTGATAATAACAAGGTTGATGCTCTCATCAAGAAACACGAAGACTTTAACAGAGCTGTCCAAGTGCAAGAGTCAAAGATTAAAATACTCAACTCAGCAGCAGAGAATCTAGTCAACAATGGCCATTACGATGTCTCTGGTATTAGAGCAAAGCAAGACGAAGTTATCAAGAGATGGGGTGAATTGAAGAACGCCATGATTGAGAATAAGAATAAACTCGGCGACGTCCAGACCCTGCAGGCATTCATTCGTGATGCTGATGAAATGGAATTGTGGATTAATGACAAGCTTCAAACAACCATGGATGATTCATATAAAGATCCAAGTATCAACGTTCAGGCTAAGCATCAAAAGCACCAGGCTTTCCAGGCTGAAATCGCTGCTAACGCGGAAAGACTCCAACTCATTCTCGGCGCTGGCCAGCGTCTAGTTGACAATGGTCAATGCTTGGGACAAGACCTTGCAGTGAAGGAAAGAATCAAGAAGCTCGGTAATCAATGGGATTACCTCGTTAACAAGTCTAATGAAAAGTCTGAAAAGCTTCAAGAGGCCAACAGACAGGCTGCCTACAACGCTGGAATAAAGGATATCGAATTCTGGCTCGGTGAGATGGAGAATTCTCTCGTGAGTGCTGATTACGGAAAGGATAGCGCCTCAGTCGACAGTCTGATGTCGAAGCAGCAGGTCGTTTCCACTGACATTCAAGTACATGAGGATAGAATCAAGGAGCTCAACACTAGAGCTGATGAATTCCTCCTAGCTGGAGCTCTCGACTCTGACACAATAAAAGAGAGAAAGAAGCTCATTAATGAGAGGTATGAAAAGATTCGCCAGCTGAGTGAAAATCGCGCTATAAGTCTTGGTAAGGCAAAGCATCTCCATGATTTCTTCCGCAACATTGACGACGAAGAAGCCTGGATCAGAGAGAAGAATATCTTTATGAGTAGTGAAGACTACGGAAGAGACCTAATTTGTGTTAGGAATCTCAGAAAGAAGCACAAGAGAGTAGAAGCGGAAATTGCTGCCCATGATCCCACCATCAAAAAGGTCGTCTCTCAGGGAAATGAACTGATGAACAACTCTCAGGTTACTGACCCCAACGAGATTCAGAAGCGCATTCAACACCTCAAATCTGCTTGGGATGACATCTCGAATCTGACTGCAATCCGTCGTCAAAAGTTGGACGAGTCCTCTTCATTCCACGATTTCCTTGATGGTGTAGAGGAAGAAGAGGCCTGGATTTTGGAGAAACAACATCTCCTGAGCAGTGAAGACTACGGAAACAAGAAACTGGCAACAGTCCAAGGTCTTTTGAAGAAGCACGAAGCTTTCGAGTCCGACTTGAAGATTCACTCTGACAAGTGTCAAGAGATCTCCGGTTCTGGTAATCAACTCATTCAGGCTGGAAATCACAACCATCGCCTAATTGAACAGAGATGCGAAGGGATCAGAGAGAAACTGGCTCTTTTAATCAAGACTGCCGAGAGACGCAAGTCAGCTCTACACGACAACCATGCACTCCTCCAGTACATGTGGAAGACCTACGTTGTAGAGTCTTGGATCGCTGATCGTGAGACACAGGTGAAATCTGAAGAATTCGGAAGAGATCTCAGCTCAGTGCAAACTCTCCTCACTAAACATGAAACGTTTAATACCGCTCTTGAATCATTCAGTTCCGAAGGCATTCAAACTATTAAAGCTCTACACGATCAATTGATTGAAGCGAATCATGTGAATAGTAAGGAGATCAAAGATCGTTACAAGAGTCTCATGAAGAGATGGGATCAGCTGAGGAAGGATAGCGAGAATAGAAAGGCTCACCTCATGAAGCTACAGGATCAATACAAAAAAGTTGAAGAGTTGTATCTCGCATTTGCTAAGCGTGCGAGTACCTTCAACTCCTGGTTCGAGAATGCCGAAGAGGATCTAACAGACCCAGTTCGTTGCAACTCTCTCGATGAAATGAGAATGCTGATAGAAATGCAGGAAAAGTTCAAGGGAAGTCTGAGATCAGTTGAGGACGACTTTCAACAGCTCAGTGACCTCGACAAGGAGATCAAAGGCTATGGTGTTGGCATGAACCCCTACACTTGGTTCACTATGGAAGCTTTAGAAGAGACTTGGAAGAATCTCCAAAAGATTATCCAAGAGAGAGATCAGGATCTCAAGCGTGAGCTGATCCGCCAAGAGCAAAACGATAAATTCCGTAGAGAATTCGCAGAAGTTGCCAATTCTTTCCATCAATGGCTGCAATCTGTTAGAAATTGCCTCATGGAGTCATCCGGGGACTTGGAGACACAACTAGAGTCCATCAAGCACAAGTCTGAAGAGATTCGTGCCAAGCGTAATGATCTCAAAAAGATTGAGGAACTCGGTGTGAAGCTGGAAGAGAGATTGATTCTCGATAATCGCTACACTGAACACGGCACTGTCGGCCTTTCCCAATCATGGGATCAACTCGACCAGCTAGCCATGCGCATCCAGCACAACCTCGAGCAGCAAATCCAAGCGAGGAATGTTAGTGGCGTCAGCGAAGACGCCCTCCGTGAATTCTCAATGATGTTCAAGCACTTTGACAAGGAGAAGAACGGCCAATTGGATCATAGGGAATTCCGATCCTGCCTTCGTGCCCTGGGTCACGACCTCCGTATAGTTGAGAACAACCAGCCTGATGATCAATTCGAGGCCATTCTCAACATAGTCGATCCAAATCGTGATGGCCACGTCACCCTCCAGGACTTTATGGCCTACATGATTAGCCGGGAGACGGAGAATGTCCAATCTCGTGAAGAGGTCGAAGAGGCGTTCGCGGCCATTGCCAAGGATGGTAAAGACTTTATCACCAAGGAAGATCTCTACACGGTTAGTAAACTTCTTTTATATTTTAATCGGCTTGAGTTGACTATATTTAAATTTTATTTGAATGAATGATTTATTTTCTAATTTCTACTCATTTCTACTCATTTCTCCTTCAAGAATCTCACTCGAGAGCAAGCCGAGTATTGTTCTCAGACCATGCCACCGTACGTCACTTCGAGTGGGCAGTCCATCCAAAACGCTTACGACTACCGTGCTTTTACGCGTCAGCTCTTCCAAAAATAAATACTCAATCTCCTTTGGTATTGAACAAGTTTTTAGTTTGCCTTTTCTTTTTTCAATAAACCATTATTATTATTAAAAAATTAAACAGACCAATCAATTATTCAGTTGAACATTTTTGTTTAAAGGAAAAAAAATACTCAAATTTAATTGTTATAGTCGGGTGTTGTAACATTCATTTCACTTAAACTTTCAATAGAAGGACTTTATCTAAAAGTCATTCTTGGCACCAATTTAGATGACGAAATGAGGGAAAACTTTCAATTATATCTTTCGAATCCTTACGGGCCCATTTGACTTGAAGCGTTGAATTTGAATGTGCTTTTTCAATATAAAATGAATGATTCCTTTCATTTCTTTTATTTATCTAGAAGCAAGAGACAAATGTGAATTTGTGTTCTATAGAAGTAAATGCGTCATAGAAAATAAAGATTTTTTTCTTTGGAGATAAGTAGCTTGATAGAATTGTACCGTGGGAAATCACAAACATTAGAAGATGACACTTAAGGTTACATTAGTCATTAAATATCATTGATATTTAGAATACATAAAATGATTCCTACAGATTCATTCAGGCGGAATGAACTACTTACAAGGGTCTCAGTAAGAAGATTATTTTCAATATAGAATTCATAGAAAAAATTTGTATTTATAAAAAATATTATTATTTGTTGAAAAGTGTTTTTGATTGTGAAATAAAAAATTGTTAATTTTTGTCAATTTAAAAAATCTATTGAACGGGAACAAAAAATATCTTCTTTGAATCTTAACCTTATTTGGCTCATTAATCTATTTGTATACTTAAACATTTTTCATTTTATGAACTGCTACATGGTATCAGTCCTTTCAGCATAACTGTGTTGCCTTTTGATTTATTTGTATATCAAGGGCCATAAGACAAGCAAAAACTGTCATTATCATCTTGGGATTAGCCTCTCTCAGGTGCTCCGGCAGCGCATAGACCCTCGCTCCGACCTTTCTCGCTGTACTAATGGCAAGACGGCAGTTGGCATCCTTATCCTTCGACACCATGATCTTGTCCACGGAATTGGGCTTTATCGCGTTAATTATATTCAGGACTGGCACTCCAGTGGTAATGGAGCAGTCTCTAAAGCTTACTAACGACGGTGCGCCGACTGAAGCCAACTTGTCATTAGCCCAGGCGAGGATATCTTTGTCCTCAATGTTCCAGCCACATCCGCGCAACTTGGAGAGCATCTGTATTGTATGCAGCCTCATTAATTGAAAGGTTAGACCCAACGTCAGCTTTCTCTCGCCAGTCCTGATATCTTCCCCGCTTTGGTTAACCACATTTATGTATAATTGACTAGCATAATTTATGGCGTAGGTGCAATTATCTTGCATTTGAAAGAGACGCCTTTTTGGGTCGAATATCCTCACTATCTTGCTCCAATTAACAATGCCCGGTCTCAGAACATCGATCAATTGTAGGAATATGAGGCCACTGCGCAGATCAGCCGATAGATCCTTAACGAATGGGACCACACCCATGGAGTTCATCCAATTGCGATAGGTTTTCTCCTCGAGAGTCTCTTCGACCTCAAAGATCGGGCCTGATTCGAACCCCGGATAGAGGTTGAAGAGGTTCGCTAGAAAGGCCAGGTGCAGTTTATCACGATTCATTCCCTTTTCATTAGCAGCGCAAATGTCCTCTGCCGAGAGGAAGGCCCCAGCGCCAAGGAGCTCTGCGTTCTCTATCACCATTTCAGCGCGACGGTAATTTTCACTCTCCGCCAAGATACTCGTGGCAGGAATGAGCATCAACTTCTTCTCCTCTGGCGCGACCTGTTGCAAAAGAGCAGCGTAAATTTCCGAGTCAATGAGATCGGTCATGAAGTTAGTCATACGATGAGTGATCCCGGCGTATTCGAGGTGATAGTTGACCCATCTGATGAGTAGATCCTCTGGTGATAACAATCTCAAGTCGTCGAGCGTTTCATGTGGATAGCAGAGGGCAGCAAGTTCAGCGTGATGCGAAAGTGAGATTACAGAGAGGAGACCTATTCGGATTATCTGCCAGATCAAGCCGAGGACTAGATGGCGGGCGCAGGAACCGATATCTTCAGGGCCCACGTTCACAACGCAGCACCCGATGGATTCTGCTGAGTTGACAGCCAACATTAGGTTTTCGTTAGACTAGAATTTAAAATTAATTTAGTTAATTTTTCTAGATTCTTTATTGGATTTTTAGCTCGCTACTCAATGCGTATTACTCAAAAGTGATTGGATCGAATAAAAATAAAGAATGAGGGCACTTTGCGTGATTTAATCAATTTACTCCTTAAATTTTCAAAAATCAGATCACTATTATGCAAACAAAACGTAAATTTATCAAATTTTAGAATAGTTTGTTAATAAAAATTTTAAGAGTGAAAATTTTTGTTTTTTCTAATCGATCACAAATGCAAGTCTGCAATAACTTTTAATTTGAAATTGACCAAACTAACAAAAAATAAAAGAACAAGGAAAAATCAATAAACTGAACTTACTTTGAAGACAGACTTGGTGAATGGTGGCTTATTAATGCATCTCTCATCGATTGTATTTGGAACTGCAAAATTGATCAATTTACACAACAATAGACCATCCCGACATCTATCGTAGAGTTGGCCATCTATGCCCGGATTTATAGGCAAATGTCCACAAAGATCAACATCATGACACAGCATACGATTGATCCAATCAACAAAAGCCCTCTCTTCAGCTGGACTGACAGAATGCTTAGCCGGCGCGGTGCTATTCGGCATATCTTCACTTTCATAGACCTAAATTAACTCATTAATAATGCGTTCATTTGTTTCGAGATCCATAATTATCTCTAATTATGACTCACCCTTAGACTTGATCGTTCCTTCAAGATGTTCTCCTTACGAAAGGTTTTTGTTGTATCCTTGGCATCTTTAACTTTCATATAAATCCCCAAGAAGTTGACATACGGAATCTTGCCGTTTGCAAAGCTCGGCAGCTCCCTTTCCAGATCCCGGAACTCATGACCCGGCAAATTGAAGCCGGCCACTTCGAGGGCGTTCTTCAGCTCGCACATTGAAATCCAGCCATGAGCGAGGCTCGGAAAGGCTTCCTCTAGCTCACTCAGTATTTCTTTGTCTTGATTTGACACCTTCATGCACTTTCCAAACTGCTTATTCTCCGGGCTAGTCTGGCCGTTCTTTTGACAATGAGAGGAAGCTCTACGAGCCGGCTTCACACCGCCATTATTCGTCTTGAGTGTCCCCTGGTTTTCGTAATGCTCATTCTGTGGAGCTAGTACTGGCAAGAAGACTGGCTGCAACTTTCCGAATTGAGCCTGCTTTTCGCCTTGATAAACTCCGTTAAGAGCGGGAACTTGCTCCTCGCATGTACAACAGCAGTTTGCTTGATTACTTCCAGAAAAGGCTTGTTCAAGTGGACATATCGTATACGTACACGGGCCCTCTTGGTGGAAGATGCGATCTGGTTTATATTTCGTACATTGCATTTTATTGTATGTATGAGACAATACTCTTCTTCTGTCTCAAGAAATAGATATTGAAGCAGAGTTATGCGAATGAAATAAAAAAGTGAAAATAATAATGATTATAGAGTTTTTAGTGAACGGATTTAGAAGCCACTTGTTCTATTATTATCGTTCAATAATATATATCGTGAAAATATATATTATAAATAATCACATTATTATTTTTACTTTGTATCAACTATCGCGCGCTCTTGAGTATACTCATGAAAGTATTATGACTATTTAGAACTCAGCACACACATTACTTTAGAGAGAAAATATTCTCTCAGTGTATATACCGGAAGAGTATATTATACAAATACATATTTTTCTATTGTCGTAAAATAGTGAGAAAGATATTCTACTCATTATTTTTTATTCACCATATTTCTCTGAGAGAGCGCCAGAAACAGAGAATATGTGACTCTTGAGAGGACAACACTATGCAATCAATAGAGTCAATCAATACAAAAAGTCATTCTCGAAATTTCACATGGTTAATGTTTTTTATTAAATTATTTTTAAATTTTAAACTTTTTGTTTTAATTAACTGACACAAAATGTCCACATTGTAATATGATACTGCGCAGATTGAGTCTCTTGTACTGGTGTTGATAATAATCATAGTAGCTGAGTTTCTTCTTAAAAAGACACCTCTAGAGTATTTCATTTCATTTTCTCTAGAATGCGTGATGTTGTCATAACAAAGTCGAATGTGAAGGAGATCTTGCGCAACTTTGTCGAGCTCATGAAAGTCGATCAGGATAAGCTGGAAAGAAAGAGCAAGCAAAAGTTCTTCTAGACACTCTTGAATCCTTCTGTATTTTATTTTAATATATTAAGAGCTATCTTACTTGAATTATTGTACCATGTCAAATAAAATACTTTTGATTGCTCAGTCGTTTGAAATTTCAAGTTATTTTCTAGGAATATCTGAACTGAAAGCTGAATTTCTTTTCAGAGTGCTGTTTTGCATAGAGTTCTCAGTAATGTAATGTTATTTGAGTGCACACAAGTTGTACTGTCATTTGGTGTACATTTGAAATAGCGAATGTTTCTCAAAATTCTATATAGTCAGTTCACAAGAGGCTGGAATGATCGTACGAGACGAATTGTTCATTATTTTAACATTTTGTGAGAAATAAAAAAACCTCGAAAATATTTCAAAAGCATATTCTAAAATAGTGACGTGGTTACTTATAAGTATGCATGTTAAACTATTATTTGATGTAAACTGTAAAGTCTAATTTAAACCTGCCAACACCCACTCGTAGTCGAATTTCATGTGTTGTAAATGAAGTTTTTTTTAACAATTCATCACAAGCTATAGATTCGTAAGAAGGCAGAACAATAAAAAAATTATCATTATTATTTATGGAAATTCAAAAGCATTTATCAGTAATAAAAAATAATGAAGATATTTTTAAATTGGTTATCACGAGAAAATGTAATATTGCTTAGACCGCAAATAGCAATCTGAATAGAAGAGACATTTAGGCACACTGCAAAGGTGAGACATCGAAAAATACTGGATGAAGAAGTATCTCTGATTTTCCCTCCACCGTTACGCTGGGGAATGCACTAGTTGAATTAACTATACTTTGAAGTCTGCTTATTTGTGGGGGATCAAAATTGTCTTTCCACTCGTAGCTTTTCCAAAAATAAGTTTTATTAAAATTCAAGGAACTCTTGGTATTATGACTCTGTGTGAATCAGCAGATTTTAGAGAAAACTCAACTAGTGCAGAGAATTTGAAGCAAAAATATTTTTAACTGGTAACCCTACTGTTACATGATATTGACTTCCTTTTAGTAATACTGTATCGAACCGATTGTGGCACACATGATTCCTAAATAATTGTTACAGTCTAAGGAAAATAAATTATTTTGGAATTCATAATTCCTTCAGTAATAATAATATTAATTATTTACTCTCTTGTATAGAAGAATTCATTCATTATTTTTTCAAGTCTTCTCCAAAGTCTCCCCACTGGCCAATGAGAGAGGTTCTAGTTCATTTATTTCCCTGAAAAGCCAAGAATAACTAGACATCACCGTCTCCTTACAGTGTGAAACTTAGTCTCAAGTAAAGTAATGATTTTCAAGTCTTGGGATCTATTGAAGCGTGTCGTTGTTTGGAGACATTATTTGTTATTTAATAATTAGAAATCTTTAACCCTAATAAGTTATAGTTGGTGAAACGCAGAGTCCTTAACAATTTATATACAGAGCAACTCCAAATTAAAATCACCCACATACTTTTGGATTTCCCTAAATTCGTTATACTACTCACAAATAGTATTATCGTGTTAATATACATTATTTTATACGCAAATTATCTCTTCTATTTAGATCAACTATCAAAATATAGTCCATTTTTTTCTGATTCGATCCATATACTCAACAGATATTTTTAATCATTACGTTAGTTAACAGAATCCAATTTTAACTTAAATGCAGAAACAGAAATCGATAACCAAAGTCATTTTCCTTTTCCAACTTCGACTCTCTGACCCTCTTTTTGTTTAGGTGTTAGAAAGGGGTCCTAGTAATAACCCTAAGACCAAATATCACTCACTTGTGATGTATCCCAACAACTTGGATGGATATCCAACATCTCCTTAATCTCATCCAAATCAGACCTTAATCCAGTGTCCATGGGTTCCAAGTTCTTGGTCCTTTTTCATACCAACTACTCCTAGCCCATGGAGTTGGGTGGG
>JJOG01001714.1:0-11379 GCA_000715275.1 Gyrodactylus salaris
TAAATCTGAATTTAGAAGCATGAATTCCTTAGGATACGCTGTTACATAACGACTCATTTCTATTTATGATTTGGAAATTTAGTCTTTCTTTATGTACACTACAATCTCATACAAAATTTACCCTTAATAATTATAAAAGATTGGTACTAATTGAGGAAATTAGGAGTAATTAGAACAAAAATTAGTTTTATTTATTAATTTTATCAGGGTGGAAAAGTAATTTTTTTGAATAAAAATTGCAGAAAAGTTGCAAATGCAACTTTTTTTCCAGATACCCCAAGAACTTTTGAGTTGATTTTTCTTGGTAAGAAAAACGTAACTAAGAAAATAACGAATTATATAAAAAATTATCTAAATTACAAATCAAAGGTAAACTCTCATTTTACAGGTATTTATTAAAGTTAAATATTAATTTTCTTGAATGGTGCCATGTGAGAGAATCTACAAATTAAGCTTGAGAACTAATCAAAGAACTCCGTATCAAAAAAGTTGCAACGAAGTGCGAGAGGTAAAACCTAGTAATATTATATAATTGTTCGTTTAGAGGAGAAAATACAGAGAACCAATAGCTCACTATAAAATTTGTAATCAAAAAAAACTTTGGTACAATTTCGGGTTGATCTAATTGTTAGAGAATCAATACCGAATACTATTTCCATGAAGTATGGACACCTCCATTTGTGATCATGTCACTCACTTGCTGGTTTCCTTAATGACCCCAATCGCCAATTTGATATGATTTCGCAGGAAGATCAAAACGATCGAAATTATCACCAAGACAATAATGCTGATAATTCCTAGAATTAATAAAACGTCGTTAATTCATCTCATGAAATTTAATCACATGCATCCGTTATATTCATATTGAAATACGATAACCCTATAAAACTCTGTCAAGCTTATCGTTTATTCAAATGAACTCAAGACATGAAAAATAAAATCATTAAATTGTCGAAATTTTAAAAATTGCATTCGATCAAAATAAAAACCGATTTTGCGAAGCAGTAAAACATACCGAGTGCTAGCCAGGTTTGAGACATTTTGAAATATTTTGAGACATTCAAAGTGAGTGTGATAGCTTCAGTGGACTCTGAACTATTCCTGAGTGTCGCGAATTTGTAGAAGGAGAAGATGGTGCCTAGAAAAAAATATTTTCAAATAAATGACATACACTTGCAAAAAGTAGTTACACTAACCAGCTAGGAAGAGCAGGAAGAATAGAACTAATGTGACCCAGACGACAACAGTGGCAGTGAAACGCATCAAGATTACGTAGAGGAGAGACACGACAATTGCAGCGATAATTCCGCTGAAAAGAAGTAAATTATTAGATTATTTTGAAATTTTTCTTAGCAAGTACTGCAAGTAATAAATTCTGTAAAATTTATTAAAAAAAGCATGCATTCATCTCGTGCAAATCTTCGTTAGCCCATTTTTTAGATAAATCAAATTTGGTCAGTCTTTTTGAAGCCCTTTTATTACGTATCATAAATTTCACTTACTCGATCAATTTGATAGCTTTTGTGGTTTTAGATAGTAGTTAGCGGTGCCATTTTCATTCATTTTTAGCAGACAAAACAAGCTTCAATATGATGCCATTTTCATGATACAGCTCAAAAAATGCACGAAAAAAATAGTTTAAATTCAATAAAAATTACTTTATAAATTTTGCATTTTATGCACCGACTCACCCCAATATTGCCCATTTATTGTCACGTATATCGGTTGTAATGGTTTCGAGGAATGAAACTAGTCGCATGACGAATCTAAATGTATTATAATAAAAAGTTTATTTCGAGATGGAAAATGCATCGAGAAACCGAAATTTCAGCCTTATGACGTGATATTTGGAGATCTTACAAAATTGAGATTAAAAGTAAATTTTAAAAACATAAAAAGCGGCAAAACATTTAAAAATTAGTTACATTCTAGTTACAGAAAAATCAAATTGAAATTGTATCTAGGGCCTAGATAGATCTAGACTGTAAAAGAGTTCAAAGTCTTTCAAAGACACATCCTTCCTTGACCTGGAAATTTACAAAACCGAAATAGATGACATGACACAAAAATGGCCACTAATGTGAAAATTGAAGGTAATCATTTTTTCTTAACTAGGTGTATTAACATCAAAAATTACGAGTAGACTAATGAATGGAATAATTCACTTGATTTAATCTCAAATTTTCACTTGAATATGCCTTTTATAATAAACCATATTTATCTGTTCTAAGAACAAGAAATTCATCTTATAGTTTAAGTCAGGGGTCTCAAAAGTGTGCACACTTGAATTTTATTTATTTCGAGATGAAATTCTATTGACCATAGTCATTGACCAATAGAAATAGAGCATGACATATATGGCTCATAAGTTATGAGTCATAACAAAACAGAGTACAGATTCTAGAACTAAATGGAATTTAAGCTTGTTCGCTGATTCGATTACAAGTTAAATTTATTTAGACTTTTTTCAAAATTGAAGAAAGTTGGCTACGATATCAGCCCTTTTACAAACCCTTTTCAAATGACAAGTCATCATAGATTTTTTTATTGTTGCTTACACGATAATTATAATTGGATTTGGCAAATCAGATTTGCACACTCTGTGCAAGTTATGATTTTCAAAAGAAATAATTTAAGATCAATGCATTCAAATTTAGAACTCACTTTGAACCTTTTTCAACTTTATCCTGTTCAACCTTTTTGCCATTCTCATCGCGAACATTATCGAAATTGGTGTAGTCTGTATCATTCTTCGAGACCAAGTCTATAATCTGTTTCGGGATACATCTCTTGAAGAGACCCTTCGAGGGTAGCACGTAAGGCGCGCACTTTTCAGTCTTAACCAACTCTTCGACAGTCTGCCCGGGGAAGTCATTTCCATTCTTCCCATCCAGGCAAACCATGTGCTCTAGGCTGTCTGTTTTGGAGAGCCAGCGGTTCTTTGGACATCTATTTACACAGACTTGCTTTGTCGGGCACATGAATGCAAATTTCTTCATGCTTTTTAGACATTTGGTAAGATCAAAGAAGAACAGGTAGGGTCGGTCACTGAGGAAAGAAAGTTAGGAAAAGAAACAATTTACGGATAATCAACTCCGCAGACTTTTCCTTCGGAGTCAGTGGGATTTGCCAAGCGATTAACATTTCCATGTGTGAATGCTGAAGAATGATTTAGTTATATGATGATTTATATGATACCGAAATAAATATTGAATATTCACATTAGAAAATAAATATTCTTTAATGCCCAAGTCATGTCAATTTTACGTACCCCAAATAGATATAATTGAGAAGAGAATGATGAAAACTATAAAAGAAATGCAGCAGAAGATGTCAGTGCACGATCTCTCACTAACTGGACCCTTGAAACTTGCTGCATGGTTTCGCTTCTTGTCTTTTTCCACCCCGACAATAGAATAATCTTAAATAAATATTATCAAAGTACCTTTTTTATCTTTACTACAAGTTGAACCTGAGCAGCCCATCTTTAATAATTGAAATTACACGCTTAAACAAAAAACCTGACTACACTTTTGATGAATGTTTAAGTAAAATGAGAATGATATTTTGAATTCAAAACATGAATATGCTCTCGCGGTTATTTCGCTCATCTCAAGTCATTTCTTTATCTCATAAATAATTTCTCAAAGTCAAATAGGATTTCTGCTGTTTGAAATAATGAAAATAAATTTCCAACATATTTATTCAGTATTAATTCTCATAAATGCAAGCAATAGGTAAGCGCTACACATAAATATGAAAAGATCAAGTGTTAAAATTTGCAAATAATCGACATGAGAATCTACAAACTTTTTCAATTTATTCACAAGTAAATGAATTTTTTCTCACGATACAAATGTGGATAATGTTGCCATTTTATTTTCACCATGATAATCACATTTAAAAATAATTTTTGTTTGTAATAATCATACTATAAATGATGATAAGTAGAAAAGTCGATGAAAAAATAAGTTCTTTTGATTTTTTTTCTGCTTGAAATATATTTTTATAATTCTTTTCAAATAATTTAAAAAATATTTATTTTCATGTGTGTGTTTTTGATAACAATTATTTAATCTTGATTTTGGTAAAATTTTTGGTATAAATCCATATCTAGTGCAAATGACATGTCATTCTACATAATAAACAACTCTAGGCTGCCCAAAATAGATGGATTTTTATGAATGAATATTTCAAGCTTTTCGTATATGAACAAAACAATGAATTGATTACAAGTTGGGAAAGGGTCTAGGGAATAATCTGCGTATAGGGTGAACATTTTATGATGTGAGTAGGTGGGCGAGGGAAGTCTCCAATTGAGTTAATAATGATGACAATAAGTGAAATGGAAGATAATTGAAATAACTTTGAAATTCGTAAGAAATACTAAATATTAAAAATAAATGTTATTAACAAAAACAAATAATCACAAAGAGATATATGTTTATTATCTTTATAACAGTTGAAGAGGAAGAAGCCTAGGATAAAAAGGATGGATAAAAAATATGAATGGAAATTTGTAAGATGACCACTATAAAAACACTACATCGGCAATTTCTGGAAAGGTTCACGCGAAGAATGTGTTTGCATTTTGCTGGAATAGAAAAGATTATTATTAAATTCATGAAATCAATCCGAATGCAAGTGTAATATAATATACAATTTTGATGATATTGAGAGGGAAATCCCGAATCTAGACGCGTTATTTCAATATCAAGACTCATCAGTAGAGTTTAGGTTTGATAAAGTAGATAGGAAATTCTTTCAATGAATTCACTCTCTTCTCATCGTAGTAACTTTTCTAGGAAGATCTTCTTCCAAATTAGATCAAATGTGGCTAAAATAAGACAACATGTAGCTTGGAAATCAGAAACTGACAACGAAACTACGCTGAGAGAAATTCATCCTAGTTTTTCCAAGTTTTAGTCCGAGAGGAACTCACCATGAGAAGGGTATTATGACGAAATAGTTTGTTATCGACAAGACTATCGGCGCTGTGTATGTCCATTGATAGAGATTTCTGCTTGTATGCCAGATTTGATGAGGACGACTTGACGTCTCTCTTGGTAGGTTTAATTGAAATATTTAATGACACAACATCTTTAGGGATTAGTTCCAGCTCCACGAGTAGGGAGAAGTGGTCTGATGGAAAGTGGACGTGTGGACAGCCAAAGATCTTTTGCTCGTTGAACCAAGACTCTGGGATCCCGTCTAGGCTTCCGAGGAGTCGCATGCTGTTCCTTGAGTAGAATATGTAATCAATCAGCCCCTTGAATTCATATCTGGAAGAATAGGAACATGTTAAGCTTCTCATGATTAACCAAGCGCCATGTAGAAAGTTTTTAGGTTGATGATTTTCCCATCTCTATAAGCATAGAGAGACGAGATCTGAATATTTTCATTACCCATCCAATAAAAGGAAGAAGAAAATACACTGTTACTTGTAAGTAGATTGTCCAAAACTTCTAATTATATTTGTCTTTGAAAAATCAGTGATTTTAAATCACTCATAGACGAGCAATTATTTTGTAAAAAATCAACCTTTAATCTTTATTGAGAGATCAAAATTATCAAGACTGACCTTTATACCAAAACCATAGTAATGTGGATAGTCGTCAATTAATAAATTACATGAAGAGTCCAGGTATTTAAAATTCACCAAATTTCTCTAATTAAGAGTTAAAATATGCGCGAAATACAGAAGATATGATTCTTTAAAATTCCAGCTTTTTATTTTCACAAATTTAAATTTATACTGGAACTATCGCCGGTAAAGGACGGATGCATTTTGAGATAAAATGCAGTAAATATTTTAAAATCTGTTTATGATTGTCAAAACGCTAAGAATGCCATCATTACTTAGCTAAATTGATTTGACTTTGAGAGCAAATAATTTTTTGAAAAAATGTCTGGTTTGCTAAATTGAACAAGAATATTTCAATCTTGATCTATCTAAAGATCTATCTGGAGAACAAAATTATCAATAGAAAACTGGCCTTAAACATGAAAAATTCCTGAAAAATATTAAACACTTTGAAGATGAATGTCTACCTATTAGAATTAGGTTTCAAGTGAAGACCTCTTATGAATGCATAAAATGCTTTCCAAGATTTTCTAGTGTCTCTTTCTTTAAAAAATGCTGAGAAAGTAAGCAAATTTCTCAGAACCTTTGGCAAGAGACTTTCGTTCTTGGTCGTTAAAGTTAATAATTGTTAAATAGTAATAATAATTCATGTGAATTCACATGAGAGAAATGTGGGTTTTGTTTTTTAATTTTATCATTGGAAATGACATAAGATCAGACTAGCTAGAATTAATCAATAAAATTAATATTTTCATTACTTAAATCCATCAAGTGAATTCTTCTCCATTCACTGAACAACGACAACAGGAAGGAAATCAACCCAACTAAAAGATAACATTTCATCTTCTTCACAAATTATCAGGGTTTTTGGACTTAAATTAAACGATTGACTTTTGGGATCAAAATATTTTTAGAAACAACTTTGAGTGAAAATTTAGCTTAAAATAATAATATTTAAGTAATTATCGATTGCAACGACTCATATTTTTAGCTTAAAAAAATAAGAAAATGTCTCAATTCAGACATTTTATGATTTACGGTAAGACTTGTAAACAGGGCAACTAGAAATATTATTTTACTAAGTTTCTATTGTCTGTACTCTACATTGTATATTTAAAAATTTGAGTTTAATGACCTAAGATCCCATGAATGACTAATAGAAATCAACAATAGAATAGAGCAGGGGTGTCAAAAGTCAGCACGCGAGAGATTTCTAGGTTAGAAGGCTCTGATTGGTCTTTTTTTGGTCTTGACCAATGAGAAGCATTCAAGTTTTTCTTTGTTAGTCAGCATTTCCGTCAACTTATATTTGTGAACAATTTTTATTCCACGCTCGAAATAAACAAAAGTAAGCATCGCACATGTATGAGCCCTTAACATTTTAAATCAGTACTTGAAAATTTGAAACTCGAGTTTCTAAGGGCTTGTTAGATGAAAAAAGAGTTACAATTTTATCATCAAGGATCTATTTTTCGGACAAGTTATTATTTTTATTCCTAATTTAGAAATATATTCATGGAATATTATCTACCTGAAAATTCTTTTCTAGTTTTCCTGCTTATATAAGATTTGTGGGACATTTAAAAAACCTAAATTCACCTTTCTTTTCACTTAAAATTCATTTTTAGAGACTCTAACTCGAAAATAGTATTTTCATATTTAAATTCATACAATAACAATGCAACTTCTAATTTCGTGTTTCAAAAGTAAGAAAAATAACCATTTCTTTCAATGATATAGAATATGACGAGGAAACAACAATACTCAAAATTCCGTATCATCTGCTGTCAAAAAAAATTATTTTATCCAATTTTGAAACATTAAATTATTATTGTGAGTTTCATAGCCGAGTCTAACTCTCTTCGGCTTCACATGAGGGGTTATAATGGGGGAGGAAGTTTTAGAAACAATTTACATAGTAAATTTGTTTCAAGGAGGGAGGAGACCGGAATCGAACCCACGCCATCATATTTATTGGAGTTGGGGAACAATCCACTACACCATCCCTCTAAAAATTCAACCAGTTTTTACATTTAGATAAAAGAGGAAAATATCCAGATTGTGTTACAATATAGAGGTGTAGAAAGGTTTAAAATAGGTTCTTTTACCATATTACAGTAAAGTATTCAACGAACATAGAAAAAATAAAGATTTTCATGTTCCACCCTAGTGGGAAATCCTCAACCCGGCCTACACACAAAAACATTACTTTTATTGGGCAGATGAGATTCTATTGCCCATCATCAATGAAGCCAGTGAGAGTCTCTCTAATGATTTGATCATTCTACCTGTATTGAGAAAATTGAGTTCACTTTAATTTGAGAGTCTTCATTTTATTTTGGTAAATAAATGAAAATCAATATTTATTTTGCTCATCAAAACTTTTGAAAAGGAAAGGCGTTTGTAAAAAAAAATTTCCTTAAGAAATATTTACGCTATATCGTGAGCTAATCTGGTATTATACTCCTGATGAACTAGTTTCATAATCCCAAGAAGCTAGAAAGTGTCTAGTATTTTTGAATAAGTCGGAAAATGAGTTCTCAATGCCGAAGTGAATTTCTAAATGATGAAATTTTGGCTGCTGCGCCATTCTAGAAGAAGGTCATTTAACCAACTTTAGGAGCGTAATCTATTATACCGAAAGATGGATAACGTTGCTCCTGTGTATTATTAATACCAAATATATATAATTCCTATATATATAGCGTATATGTAATGAGAAAAAAGATGTAATTAGAAAGTTGCATAATGATCTTGAATATTGTACTTTTAATAAATGAGATTTAAATCTACACCTCGGGGTGCATTTATTTGGATTCTTATTTCTGGATATTTCCAATCAATTGTTAGATAATATTGTTTACTAATAATATCCTTTTTTCTTTATTGATTCGTCAAGTGAGATTTTATAGTTTAATCTATAGCAGAAATGCTTGGCATTTATTTATAGCAAGAAACATTGTATCAAAATACTCTCTATATTTTTAAATCTATCTAGTTTAGACCGATTTTCTTCATTTTTGAGAAGAGAATCGAATTTAGGATCGAATATGAGCTAGCTAAAAGATATTCACGTTAGGCAATTCGTTTAATTGATTTCTTGACCACCCTTCAATCAGTGTATTGTTCACAATTTGACAGTTTTATCATTTTTAATTACTGCAAATTTCTCTCTTACTGCAGAAGAAAGAGACATTCTAACGCATTGCTTTAAACTTTAATGTAATATTACTACATCAACCTGCAAAAAATATCAAAAATTAATAATTCTTCAATATCTTGATTCAAAACCATCCTTTTCTATAGAATTCATTCAAATTTAGGGTTATTATCAAAATCAAGTTAAGGGGTATACCTTATTAATACAACCTAAGGAATACCTTTTTATTAAAAAAAACCGAAATCTTATGCCATGAATGTTTTAGTCTTTTTTAAGGAGAATTATTTAGAGTTTTTCACTTTTTTATAATAATGTATAGTGGTGTGTCCCATATTTACAGCATCTAGACTTGTTATTAATATGAAAATTAAAACTCCACTTATTCATAATAATTTCAACTGGACTGTCCTATTTTATTTGAGTTTCTCATATGTTGGGTTTGGTATAAAATGAATTTTAAACGATTCTCATTGGCTGTTCTCAAAGAGGAAATTTAATCAAGTTACCGAACCTATATTACGAAATCCAACTTTCGGCCGATACAAAGATGAATTATATTTTATTTTTAGATCTCAAATAACTAATGTAGGATTGTTGGAACTAGAAATAGTTCTCATCTGGTTGAGATAATAAACGACCAGTCATATAATATTCTTGGACAATAGAGGAATTGTAACCTTCAACGAAGAGCAACAAAAATCTGCTTTGATTTTCAATACTTAAATCTTTAAATGTAATCAATTAATCCACATTAAATTCATAATGGGACATTTGGGACTCTACGAGTATCTAATTGTCTAGAATAATCTTTAAGGGATAGCAATTTAATCGAATTATTCAAGTTGAAAGAGCAATAAAACTATTTTTAATTGATTAAATGTCTCGATTTTGAAAGAGTCCTCTGAGAGTTTATTATGAAAATTTGGGATTTTCATTGTTTGTTAAACTCCCAAGAATAGATAAATACTAATCTCTTTTATGGGGAAATTTAAACTATTGTCTATTAAAATTATTTTATTTGTAATTGAATTTCTTTTCAAATTACTTCCACCCTCATATTGCCAGAGAATTTCTTTTGGGAATTTTTGAATTCTGATGACAGATTCATAGTAGTGGCAAATCTGCGATCAACGTTTACGATGAGCATTTTACAAAATTTCTCATCGTTTAGAAGAATGCAAACTATTCTTCACAAGTTAATCTATGATGTCAAAATCTGAAGAAGTTGTGATATTTTCAAGATTTTCATAATTTGATTGCTTGACAAGATCAGAGTATCTTCTATGAATTCAAAAATATTTCCTTGGATACTACGTGACGGAGCATGATTAGATCCACTATTCTAATATAAATTCAATCTAAGCAATGTATTTAACTTGAATAGTTCTTGAGAAAACTATGAATGAATTTTGGCATTAAAAATATTACAAATATTAAAACTTGGTCAAAATCATTCATTGTTTTTGATAAACAGAATTTCTTGTAGAGAATATAAATTTATATTTAAATAAAGAAGCAAGATCAATTTATTAAAATCAAATAATGGTGGATTTAATCAAGCTTCTTGACGCAGTATCCAAGAAAAAACCTAACCCGCGCAATTCAAACATGCACTCAATCATATTTTTAACGACTCGTTAGAAAGCTCTTATACACAGAATGTGGATCAAGAGACAATAGTCTACATTCTACTAGAGCATAGGTTGATAAGAAATCAAATTTTATGTCCTTGACTTGTCGTCTCTTGGTGTTCTTCAGTTGAATTCGAAGCTTTAGGGTTGCAATTTCTGAGGAGGTTGTCCCACTTCTAATAGTCAAAAGGTCAACCAACTTTTTACAATTGAATATTTTGTAGCTCGCTTTTCAAGAAAGATCATTGGGATATTTCAGAAGGAATAAATCAACACTTTAGGTATCATGACATCAATTCAAGCTTTAACTGTACATGAGAATATTAAGGGTTTTTTTATTGATTAAAATATTATGCAAAATCTTATTAAACTTTGTTTAGAAGTAACACAATTCAAAGAAAATTTCTTAATCAAATATTTATGAATTCATCCAGCATACACCATCTACTTTACAGGACTCAAAAAACCAATCTACTCCATTTTAATTTTTCCATAACAACTAAAAGTTTTTCTAGACCGTTAAGTTTTATTAAGAGACAGAACACATATTTACCTAATATTTGTCAAGAAAATATAAAAAAGTGTAAAAAATAAAAATTAAAATGAAGTGAATATTATTTTTATCACAGACTTCGGTAATGTTATAAGTTATGTACCGATAATCAGACCATCCTCTATTAGTTATTACCGTACTAATTGAGAAGATTACCAGTTAGTTGTATTATTTTATTTTTTATATCTATCATAGAGAATTAACCATTTATCATCAATGCTTAGTTCACCAATATTTCCATTAAAGGTTTTATTGGTACCAATTTCTAATGCCTCTAGGATTGTCCTCTTATAATAATTTTGTTCCATTTTTATTACAGAAGTTTTTTTAAAGTCTACTTCACATTATGGATTGTGAGTAGTGTGGTCAAAAATAGTGGTATTAGATGAAACTAAACCTCTAAAAGGTTTTTTATGCGCTTCTATTCTTGTCTCTATGAATTTTCCAGTTT
>JJOG01001717.1:0-12075 GCA_000715275.1 Gyrodactylus salaris
CATCTACCAAACAAAGGGCTTTTAATTGAGAACGTTTCTTCTAAAGGATAGCATTGTTCATGTGGTACCCAAATAATATATCTCTCACAAAATCTTTAGATAGTCGAGAAAATCGCGGTCTTAGGTGGCGCAAGTTCAAATTAATTTGAATACGATTAATTTGGCCTGTTTCCAACACCTAGAATAAGTATTTAATTCACAGTTCCTCGTGAAATCATATCTAGATTACAATTGGGCGCAAATGAAGTCTTTAACAAATCATTGAATATGCGTCAATCAAAGCATTGCGTCATGTTTATTACACACTAGACCAGTACTTTTTTCAAAATCTTTCTCTAGATCATCCAGTTTTGGGACCTATCAAGTTTTCTGAATACAAATTCGATAATAAAACGGTAATTTACATTGTAGGAGAGATTTTCTACCCCTCTTGTGGTCTTTGATATTTCATAGACTGAAAGGTCGATACGATAAACAGATTTTAAGACAAGAAAAGAAAAGAAGAACAAGACACAGAAATCCTTGACAAATATTGAGATGAATAATCAATTACGCGATAAAATTTACGATCCTTAAAGAATCTTTGGTTATGATGAGATACAAGATGTTGACAGGATGAACCAATTAGTATTAATTTTAACCTAATATTGAAATTTGACAAAAATCTTTTTATAATTATAAATAAATTTCGAAATGAAATAATTCGAGTTGATTTCAGCAGTAATTGAAATTTTGGGTTGGACAACAAAAGTAGCCGTCGTTAACCGGTTGTTGGTGGGCATTAACAGGGGGGAAAGATGGAGGTTGAAAGCCAAAGTCTTTCTGACAACAACAGGGCTCCTCATTAGGCAGTTTAATGTAATAACATGAACACGGAGCAGTTGGCTGAGGACAACAGCAACTGCATTTAACGGCCGGCTGTGGACAGCAGATCATCTGTTTGGCTGGCTGGGGACAACAACAGCAGCAGGAACACTCAGCAGGCTGTGGGCAGCAACGAGGAGGATGCGGACAGCAGATCATCTGTTTGGCTGGCTGGGGACAACAACAGCAGCAGGAACACTCAGCAGACTGTGGGCAGCAACAGCACTGGGGCTTCGGTTGACAGCAGCAGACGGAATTATCTGCCTGCTTGCAGCAACAGCAGTTATCGTCACTACTTGATAGGAACTTTTTAATTAGAAAGGACATGGCGTAAGGTATTAGACCTGAGGAGCTGAGTAGGCAACTTGCATCAAACATACTCTGTTGTTTTATCTTTATGTCGATCGATTAGTCAAAGTTCATTGCGCAATTCCGAATTAATTTTCCTATTGCGTCTACTCTGAGATATCATCAATTTAAAGATAATTTATATAAAAAAACTCTTAAAGTCAAAATTTGATTTTTGATACAACCTCAAGTGTCACAATAAATGATTTTCCATCGATAAAACTTGAATTTATTACTGACTTGGAATACAATGTTAAAAACTGATTTAAATTTTGAAATTTGAATTTTGAATTTTTTTCTTAGAATTGATTGGCGTGGGTTCGGTATCCTCCCTCCTCGAAATGAGTTTACTTTGTAATTAGTTTCAAACCCTCCTTCCCCATTATAACCCCTCGTGTGAACCCGAAGAGAGTTAGACTCAGCTATGAAACTCAATTCAAAGAAAAAATGTATTGGATTCGGGGTACATTTGAATTGCTCAGGTTATTCCTTGGATACAACGTGAAAGAGCCTGTTCAGATCCACTATTTTCGATATTAGCACTTATTATCTTGTTTCTCACAGAAGTTTTATGCAAAATATGACTTTATGATTCTTGTAATTTTGTAATTATAAAAAATTGTACGATTAATCTCATAATTGTTATGAATTATAAACATTTTGCCCTGGTGATTACACAACCAGAAAGATCTCAATCTATATTTGTCGAAAAGTTGGCTCTTTTATCGGTCAAGGCATAAAATATATGTTTAATTTAAGTTTAGAAAGACTGAAAAAGGATAAATTTAATCAGATCCAAGGTTTTTTAGTTTGAAACATAATTTTCTCCTGATTTTTAGTTCTGTTGATTTATGATCAACAAACCCATTTAGATTTGCTCAAAAGGAAGTTTTGTCTAATTTCAAAAACAATACGCACACACCTTTTTTTCTTGAAAGCATACTTCCCCAACAAGAGGCCGAGGCCGATTAGTAAGATGGGCTTGACGTAAGATTCCTTTTTTTTCTCAGTTTCTTCCTCCTCATCTTCGTCTTCCTCCTCTTCCTCTGGAGGTGGTTTTTCTGCCATAACGAATTAATCAAATAATGACTCCTGCTAAGATGTAATCCATCTCATATCTCTATTGTGCAGTTGTTGAGATTTGTACTTTCATAATAAACATTGTTTGTCTGTATATAGTAAAAGCATTTTTCACTGTTTTCACACTCCTTATCCTACAAAAGATTGAATGTCGAGCATCAAAGAGAAAGCTCTAAGAGACTCTGACAATGGTATTTTCCTCTTTTTTCTGTGTGAATATGATAAAAGGCTTACACAGTGTAGACAATGGTTCGGATGCAACGTGAATTGATTCATCGGTATTTCAAGATTCGATGTTGATAATGGTGTCAGGGTCCCCCTCTCAAATCCTCTTAGAATCGATATTATTAAAAGGGTCAGTGTCGAATGTCATCAAGGATCTTGGTTTTACTTACAACAACAAGTTGACGGTCGACTCCAAGATAAAAAGGTCAACACTGACTTGTATTCTGCACTTCTTTTTCTCTTCTACTAGCCTCATGTGCTCCAAGGAGCAATCCAAGACGATCGAAGAAGTCCAGCACAACTTCTCAAGATCCTTCTAAGCTGATCAGCCTGGTATCAATCTCGCCTTTCCTACAAGCAGCGGATCGTAATGAGCGGACTCCACACGTTATGGGTCCGCCAACAGGCCTGGATCATCAAAAAGTTGAATTCCTCCTCCGTTGTCTTATACGGACCATATACTGTTATCTACATACCGACAATTGGATAGATTTTATAACCTCTCGGTTTGTGAGGATTTGAACAACTTTTCTACTATCTATAAATTTTTGTTGGTCTAAAACGGACCATTTCAAATACTTTTTGTTCCCTCCCTCAATTTAAGTCACGAAAATTCCTCCCTATAGATAAAGATTTTCTAATAAAAAGATAAGTATTGAGATTTTGACAAAAAAGCATTCCTGTTGTATTACTATCCTTCTCTAGTGTAAAGCCCAAAATAATTGCATATCATAACTCAAAAAAAAACGGTGTTGATACTCTTGATCAACTTGTTGGAGCCTATTCGTGCAAGTAAAGGACAATTCGTTGGCCAATGACAGTCCCTCCTTGAAACAAATTTACTATGTAAATAGTTTCTAAAACTTCCTCCCCCATTATACCCCTCATGTGAACCCGAAGAGAGTTAGACTCGGCTATGAAACTCAATTCTAAGAAAAAAATCGTCTTCATTGTTGACAGATGAGTATAAATAGTCTCAAATTTTTTGAACACATTTATTGCCATTAACAACGTGATAAAAAGTTAACGCTTTGAATGGCCAATACTGTTTGACACCGCAAAGATCACTCTGACAACACTTAAATAGCCATGACTAATTCTCCCAAATAACACTAGGCTTCAGATAGGCATGGGGGATATATATTATAATGATCCCATTGTTTTCGTTGTGTATGTTTCACGCCAAACGTCAAATTGACCTTCGCCCGGATAAAATGTGTGCACGCTTTTTAATGACAATCGGATCAAATATAACGCAGCGTACACTGAATGCAGGCCTGATTTTGCACTCGATACAAAAACACATACATGGGGCTTATTGGGATTTTTTTATTATTATTTATTATTAATACGGTATATATTTTTTCAACTAGGCCCCGGGATAAATGAGTCAATTAAAGGTTTTGGTTACTGTGTATGTCAAAGGTTAACGGAATAATTAATTCCCTGACTTTAATCATCTTGAGGGTCAATAAAAATATGAGTTTATTTGGGCACCTTTCTCAGAGGTATATCACAAATGCTTAAGGTGTCAAGGAAATGTGTTCTAATTTTTTCGTGGGTCGAGTCTCCTTCAAGACGAGTGAAACTCGAGGGAAATATGCTTTTCTAGTTCTCAATTGAACCAGTTCAAAATCAGGGGTATAACCCGAAATCCGATAATGAGCCGATTCTCGTCAGACTCTTACATCGGCTCATTTTATATTCTACTCGTCCTTATATTTCATCAAACTGCAGACTTTGCATTTCAGCCATTCCATAGTAGCGAAAATTGAAAAAGAGCATATTCAACTCTCATTCGTATTTGTTTCATTCTCGATAAGTTTCACGCTCATGGTGTTCTTTCGTCGAGCAAATACCTCCAGTGTTAATAAAGGCTTGTTTGAAAATAGGTTGTGTGAGCCAAAAAAAAAGAAAAAAAAATAATAATTTCAAAATTATTTTGATTGACACCTGTAAAATCAATGCAAAAATTGAAAAAGTTCTTCAAGATTTACATTTTTTTCGCAGAAATTCTCAAATGTGAAATATTTCAAGGCAACCAAATAAGAAAATTTCGAATTGAAATTCATTAAATCTTTCAGTTATATCCCTAAATAAAATTTTCCTAATTAAAAATTACAGATATTTTGATGATTAATTATTTAACACCGTTTAGTTGATTTTGGATTTCTTTTTCTACAAATCCAGCATTAACCAGTGTCTCTCTTGGCCCTTTCAATAATGAAGCATGCCATGAAATGTAATTTGTCATCAATTCTATTCAAAATCAGTTTATCTCTTCCCGTGAAGGATTGGGCCAGTGAATTTTTTTGAATGACACTATGGCTACCATGACGGTACAGATGGCCGCTACTAGCCAATACACAAATAGCTACACGTTATTTTCATTATTATGGCTGAGGAAAAATTGCTCAAAAAACACTTGACCTCTTTTCATCCCACACACGAAGTGGGCTGAGTCAATCAAAGCGATGAATACATTTGGTATTGATGAATCTAGGCAGATTTTCTATCTTAATTTATTTGTAAATCTAGCCCATTTTAGAGCAAAAAGTAGGTCCAATATTTTCGCTAAATAATCTCGCTTAGTGTCTTACTGAGTATATCATAGTAGGGTTACAATTAAATTACGAAATATTTATGAAAATTAAGTCGATGAATTCAGAAGGAAACTTCTTTTGATATGACATGAAGATTTGGTAATATGCAATCATTTTCTTGAGTTGAATAAATTGACATTGACAGTAGCTGCGTTTCTCATACCTCAACAATAAAATAAACTAGAGCATAGTACAGGATACGTGGGTAACCAAGAAATCAGTGGAAATCAAGTCTTTAATGGGATTTTTTGAAACCATAACACATCCTACTCGTAAGTAGAACGATCACATTATTTTATTTCTTAATTTACCAAACTGGCTGCTTTTGAGTCATCGATGTTCTCCTTCTAACCCATATCTACACTCATAATAGGCGAAGTCCGCTCATTACGATCCGCTGCTTGTACGAGAGATAGTCGAAGAGCGAGAGTGCAGAAATTACGTAGGAAATACAAGTCAGTGTTGACCTTTTTTAATCTTGGAGTCGACTTCTACCTTCAATTTGATAGGTCGTCGGCGAATTTTAATATTGTGCCGAGGTTACTTAATTTAATAAAAGAAAAACTTTGAACCACTTTTGAAACCAAATATAATGCAACCAGGTATTCTAATTCTAGCGTTAGAGCTAGTAGGTGACTCAACACGCCTTATGAAAGCTCATGGAAGCATCTAGACTTTAGGTAATTTTGAGAAATTATGCAATATTAATCATTCTACTTTCGAGTAGACTGTTTAATACATTGAACAATATTTTCAAAATTTGCATCCACGACTTGAGCTTTTCCATCTTCTCCAGCCTCCTATGACATTTCTGAGGAATACAACAGAATACATTTCTTTTCCTCGTCTAGACTCTAGGTCCAGTTCTAGAAATCAATACACCAAGAAATTATTTCTGAATGCATGTAATCTACTTTATAGTAGCACTATACTGTTATCTTAAGAAGAGTAACGTCTACCTTGCTCCAAAGTCTAGCATACATGTTTAACTCTACAGTATAGTTGAACGAGGGTTTGATAATCTTCTTTGCAATGCAAAAAAGTATATTAAAAAAGAAAGAATAAGATTAATTGTTAAAACATGAGGGGGTGTGAGGGAGGGGGTGGGGGGTGTGTCGGCTGAAGTGCTGTTAATGGTCATCCGACCGGCCCATAGCTATGGTACAATATTCTTTCTTTTCTCTAATTCTTGTAAACAAAAATATGCATCTATGCTTCTTCTCAATGTATCTACTTTTCACTCACTCATAAATTATGTGATAAGAACGCACAATTTGCTGTTTTTTTTATTCTTATCGAACGCTCAGCATCCATATGTCTTGAAGAGCCTTTCTCTCTCTCTGTATATTCTAAGTTAGACAGTCACAGACAAAAGTTTTAGTGAGCCAGATAAACTGTTTGCTCTAGACTTGATCAAACTCTAGCCATTTTCCCCGAATGGAATGTAATGATCAAATTTGGATATTGAAGAATGAGCAATAAGAATCTTAATCAAGCCAGCCTTCGCAACGGACCTAGTATCAGTGTGGTTAAGAAGAAGTCCAGTCAGGGTGAAAAGACGAGGCTTAATGCGAATAATGAGAATAAGAAAAGCCTCGATGACTCACTCTCTCCGTTGAACATATTCCGCAAGAATCTCAAGGCAATACAGAATTACAAATACAACAAAAAGGTTGGATCTTATCTCATTGGGGAGTGCCTAGGGAAGGGGTCCTTTGCAAAAGTTAACGAGGCCCTGCATACGATAACTGGCGAGAAGGTGAGTTGTGAATGCATAGCATGAAATCATTGATCTAAGATACGATCAATAATACACTGAGATAAGGTTAGAACATGTGAGCTCTAGAACTTGAGTCACAACGACCTTAAAAGTGACGACCTTTTTTCTGTAAATACATAACTAAGAGCCATCGATTAGAATACATTTTATACATTCGCGAGGAACCAGAACAACAAATATGGATCAAGTTATCTTTCAAATGGGATAAATTCACTAGAGAGAGTTGTCAGCTATAAATGCACTAGACAAGTTGCCCATACTTTGGAGCCTGCTGATTCATTTATGAAACATTCAAATCTAATCTTCTTTTTAAAATTCCAAGATAATGGAAAAAACGAAATTTCTCCTAGAAAATAAATCAACTTTAATCAAAAAATCATTATATAAATCCAGATACTACGCCATCTTGGATGTCTTTTTGAGAAGGATGAATGTTTCCCATATAAACCAGTGGACTTCAGAGACTAGCCTAGTGCATGGAATTTGAAGAGAAACTGATTGCATCTACGCCTTCTCTAATAGTAAAATACGCGATTTCTGTCTAAAATACACTGCCAAATTTTGAGATTATATAAGAGAAACAAAAATTTCATCCTTGATCCTACTCAATATTCGAAAAAGGAACTTCTCATAAGAATAAAAGAGCGGCAGTATTTCAACAAAAAAGGGCGTGTTAATTAAAAGACCCGTTCAAGATTGTCTCATAAAATCCTCACTATGATTTCAAGCCAATGAACTGAATTAAAGACAATTGTTTAGCTCACTAGAAATGATCGATTTTTAGATAGACTAGACCTCTTAATATTGAAACATCTTTTCTAAAGGTCGCAATAAAGGTGATAGACAAGAGTCGATGTTCTACAGACGCATATGTCCGTCGTACGTTGCGTCGGGAAGGCCGGCTTTTGCAGCAGTTGAAGCACCCAAATCTAATACAACTTTTGGAGATTCTCGAGACAGAGCACGCCTACTATCTGGCTCTAGAGCTCTGCCCTGGGGAGGGTCTTCTAGGGAAGATTGGGACCGAGGGGAAGCTCAGTGAAAATACCTCTCGTCGATATCTCAACCAGCTCATTTCCGGCGTCACCTATATGCACAATCAGGGCGTTATTCATCGGTATGTTACTTGAACTTTCAATCTAAACTAAATACAGTACCATCATTCAGTTGAAGCATATTTTGTTTCTACTATCAAGCTGACATCTATCAAGCGCTATCTTTTTCTTTGAGAATTTGCAAGCTTGAACAGGGATTTTTTGGAATTCAATAAATTACTCAGATTAAAAGTAAATAGCAGTATTTTGGATTGACTTGATAAAAAATATTCTAGAGACTTGAAGGTGGAGAATATACTGCTCTCAGAGAATGACCAGATCAAAATAATCGGTTAGTTGAAAGGTTCAATGATAACAGAAGACCGCTTTTTGAGCAAAACTTTTAAGACTTTGGCCTAAGTACTCAGATCCGGGAGCCGGGTCATTATAACAGATCCAAGATCGAGAAGGGTGAAATAGACGGATGTCAGGGAATTTGCAAGACCCAGTGCGGTTCCCCGGCCTACGCCGCGCCAGAAGTCCTCAGTAAGAAGCCCTACGGCATGCAAGCTGACGTATGGAGCATGTAAGCTTAATCACCACCTCCAAACAATTGGAGGCCCCCTTATCCATGTTGTGACGACTGATTTTAATATCTCATCGTTCTTGAGTTTTTAAATTTGAATTTTCCTTAGATATAGTGATCTGATCCAAGTTAACTTTATTTCTCCTCTCTGCTCCAAAATGCATTGAAGCCATTTGAAAAATAATACGAAATGCATTATATTTTATTAAAATATACGAGAAAAATCTTACTGAGTTTTATTAATTTGAAGAGGAAAATGTTGACTCACAAAAAAATATTTCAACCGATTCTAGAGGCGTCAACCTATTCGCAATGATCGCCGGCCTCTTGCCGTTTTCCGTGCGACCATTCAGTATATCGGCCCTATGTCAGAAAATGCTCCTCCGCGATATGAACCCCCTGCCGCCCGGTATCAGTCCAAGTTGTACGGATTTGATAAATCGACTTCTTGATCCGAATCCCCAGACCCGAATTCGACTACATGAGGCCAGGAAGCACCTCTGGCTCAATCAGACCAACACCTTTAGTGATAACAAAAAGAACTCTACTCAGAAAACCTTTGGCCTCATGAAGCCAAAGATACAGGTGCAGAATTTCAGCGATGTCTCCGATGGCGAATCTGGTGATCTGTTGGCCAATATGACCGAAAATGCAGAGAACCTGCTATACCCGGACTGTCTATCATTTAACGTAATTTTAAAATGTTCATAATTCCTCTTCAGGCTTTAAATATCAAAAACACACACAATGAATTAGATAAACACCTCTTTCTAGCGCGATTTCGAGTCTGGTATAAAGGACTTTTTTCATTAGGCCGAACATTCTGATGATAAGGAGCCCTGCCGTGATGATCTGATATGCCACAGCCCGATCCTGGTCACAACCCTATCAAGATGGATCTTGGAATCATTTCCCAACTTGTCGATTACAATTTCCAAGTCAAGCAACACTTCAGCAACCCTTCCGCAAAAGGGAGAAGCGAAAGACAAGGAAAGCCTCGTCGAGTTCGTCCGACACGTGATCAGCAACACGCCGGGACCTTATGTGACAGTTTACCACCTTTTAATTGCAAAGGTATTTACACTCCCTACTCATTAGTAGCCAAGTGGTAATCTTTCCTCTTTTAGGCACGACGATATTGTCGTAAATATAACATAACATTTCAAGATTGGCTAGTGAATGTCTTCAAGTTAAGTCAGACGAAGAGATATCAATCGAATTATTTGGAGTCACCCTTTTGTTTATCGAAGAACGACCGAAATCAGACAATGAACAATTATTTCGGCAGCCACGAGAGAGTCTGTCATGAGGACAATTTCAAAAAGTCTTACACCGCTAAAAAGTATCAATTTGATAAAAACTTTAATAACCTAGTGAGTGAAGAATATGTTGATGTATTTAAACTCTGATCGAGAGTATGCTATCAAATTCTTGATAAGTCATGAGTAGAGCCCCCTCAAAAAGTGGTTTTGATTTGCCATGATTGTACACAATATGGCATTGCTTTTTGATTTTACCTCTTTTAGATCGCGCAAAATCGTAATCTAGACATAATTACACGAGGAACTGTGTATTTAATATTTATTATAGGGGTTGGAAACAGGCCAAAATAATTTATGAATGAAAATCGTATTCAAATTAATTTGACTTGCGCCAAAACTTAATCCGGGATTCTCTCTACTATCAAGATATTTGGGAACTACATGAAAAATGCTATCCTTTAGAAGAAACGTTCTCAATTAAAAGCCTCTTGTTAGGAAGATGTGACTGATGCGCGATATCTAGTTAAAAATTAGCCACAATTTCAAACAATCTGATTATCTTTAGGAATAATTTGCTTGAGCAGAATATATCGACATTTCCATTAGCCTTTACAAAGCGAGAAAACCGATGGCGGCCATTTGAATTTATATTTTATATCTTGGATTTTTAACACATCAGACTTCCGACCGAAGTAGATAGATTTAAAGCGCACGAAAGATGGAAATAGCCTCAGAATTAGTTTTTCATCATGTAATTGAGAAATCCAAAGCGATTCCAAAAAACAATGCCCTAGTACACAAGGAAGGAATTTATATGAAATGTTCTTGTAACTTAAGTTATCTATAAGAAGGGAAAATATACTCATTTTCTACACTTAAATCCTAGAAACTTTTTGTAAGGTTCTTTAGATTCTTTAAGGATCAAGATAAAAATCATTCAGGTGAAAATGGAACATTTTGGGGTCCTTCTTTTCATATATACATTTCACAACCCATTTGAGGGGTTTGCTGAACTGAAGGCTTACATTTAGAGCAGAATTATGTCTGACTAAGCAAAATAAAATACTCCTCTAAGGCCCCAATTGTTTCGATTAGTATTTTTAGGTTAGAAAAAAAGGCACTGAGAAGTAGTACATTTCCTCGATCAAGAAGTCAAACAATGAATAACATGTGGAAAGAGGTACATTTCGAGAAGAGGCGATTAATTGAATAATTCATCAAGAGAGATGCGCAATAAATCAAAAATCCAAACGTTCATCCACCCCCTCCCCTCCAAACATGAACGATTGCGTTGAGAAAGTTAGAAGAGTGAAAAGGAAAATTCTACATTTACTGATTAACGGGATAGGAAATAAATGACTCGAAACTGTTCACAAATCTCGTTCCCATGAAGATGTAGGAAAAATATAACTCTTGTTCTCAATAAATATCAATTAAACATTTTCCATTCAAATCATGAGAACTTTGAGTGTGCTCTATTCGAGACTATCTTTTGTCTTGAGAACCAAAGTTTGATTGGTTAATCAAACAATCACACCAAAAAAACTGGGGATACCAAATGCTAAACATTTTCATGTGAAGAAATGTAGAGTAAAAACTAAAAATATTTTTTTTTTATTAAGACTGACATGAAACCATAACACAAACTCAGGATTCCGAAAGGATACTATATCCCCGTACTACCTACGCCAGGTATAGACGCGTTTCGTCCTTTTGGGACTCATCAGTATACCGCAGGCGCCGAGAATCGAACCAGGTTCAATCGACCGAAGGCCAGAGTCGAATCCCCTAGACTATCTCGGGCGGTAGTCGGTTTTTGAACAGAAACGAGAGATGCATTATTGTAACAGTCAGAGTGTTAAGAACCACTTATATTAATTTATATGAATGTTTTTTTTGTCTACTAAATAGTAGGTATGTGGTTAACCTTATATTAGGCATATAATTTTTTTTTAAGACTGACATGAAACCATAACACAAACTCAGGATTCCGAAAGGATACTATATCCCCGTACTACCTACGCCAGGTATAGACGCGTTTCGTCCTTTTGGGACTCATCAGTATACCGCAGGCGCCGAGAATCGAACCAGGTTCAATCGACCGAAGGCCAGAGTCGAATCCCCTAGACTATCTCGGGCGGTAGTCGGTTTTTGAACAGAAACGAGAGATGCATTATTGTAACAGTCAGAGTGTTAAGAACCACTTATATTAATTTATATGAATGTTTTTTGTCTACTAAATAGTAGGTATGTGGTTAACCTTATATTAGGCATTATAATTTTTATTATTAAG
>JJOG01001728.1:0-20246 GCA_000715275.1 Gyrodactylus salaris
CTTAAACCGGGATTTTCCCGACTATCTAAAGATTCTGTGAGAGATGGGAGTAATATTTGGGAACTACATGAAAAATGCTATCCTTTAGAAGAAACGTTTTCAATTAAAAACCTTTTGTTAGGAAGATGTGACTGATGCGCTATATCTAGTTTAAAATTAGTCAGAATTTCAAAATCTAAACGGATAATATTTTAATCAAACAATCTTTAGGAGCGGAATAATTTTGATATTTCCATTCGGTAGCCTTTATAAAGCGAGAAAATCAATAGCGGCCATTTGAATTTTTAACAAATCAGACTTTTGTCCATAGAAGATAGATTTAAAGCGCACGAAAGATAGAAATACCCTCAGAATTAGTTCTTCAATCTTATTTCAAAAAGCAGTGCCCTAGTGTAGATTCATCTACCTTTCTGAGCTCACCAGAATGAATGTGCCTGGAATTTTAAGGTGGCTTTGAAGACACAAATCTAAGCGAATAGAAAAAATGTGCAGTTGGTAGCCCTAACAGTGAATGTCGAAAATTCATTCATAGTTTTAAAAATACTATTAAACATTTACTACAATGACAAATAATTCTTTTTTTCGCATAAAAAAACAAGAAATGTATCTTTTTTCATCAAAATGAATGATGATATTAGCTTCATGAGAATCGAAGACTGCCAACTAGACTTGAAATGTGTAGTATTACGATAAAATATAATTCTGATTATTATCCGATGATGATGATAGTCGAGAGGAGATGACGTGAAATCAATACCGAATTTCCATATTCAAATGCAAAAGCAGTAGAGGGAGTGCTCTGTGCAACGAGATAGAGAGAGAGATAAGTATTAGATCCCAGAATTGAGATCTCCGTTAGTACAAATCGATAATACTCACCGTCGGAGAGTTCGGTTAGGGAACTATGTGAGTTCGTCAGCGAGTTGAAGGAGGTCCCAGAGGTCTGTGAGTTGACCTTTAGCAGTGAATATGGACCGTTCATCTCGAGGCAGTTGTGTGAGGAGTCTATCCAGATCTCGCCCAGCTGAGAGTCGCTGCATTGGCCGAGGGTGTCTGGATTCGCGATTATGACGTTTATTCCCGGTAGGAGCTAGAAAAAATGATGAAACTTTTACCTTGAATCTTTTTCTAAATATTTGCAAATATTTTATTTCGGTAATATTCCCATAAACATAACATTTTCATCTAGAAATCCTAAATAAAGAAGGAAGTGAAGGTTTAACAAATATCAAAAAAAAGTATTTTTGTTACCTTGGTAAATTAGAACCATTTACGTGAAAACAATATGCCTAGACAAGAAATAATGAGATTGACAATCAGACTTGGGAGTGACCTAGAGTAAAATAATTTCAAAAATCTATTCTATATACTCATAAGTAGACATGTTGAGAAAACAAACCTTTCCAGACTCCATAAGACTGAGACTATTCGGGGACCCCTTCTCGACGAGTTTAATGCGGTCATTACGGAGGGCAATCTTGTCGACATATACTGTGGTGAGGTCTGGCGATGTGGACCCTTGGAGGCAGATTGAAATGTTGGACTTGCAGCCAAAGGAGGTGCTAACGGCCCGCGCGTTCAGACCGATGATGGAGAAGATCTTTATGAAGGTGTTTGTTAACTGGACCCGAGGTCTCTCTTCGGCGACAATCACGAGACTTCTCAGACGGGAAAGTGAGAGGTTCTTTTGCTAAATTAAAAATAAAATTATTAATTTTATAGAATCCGTGCCTAAAAAACAAACGCCCTGTGTCAAGAGAAAATACAAAAGTCAAACATTTTTAGGATAGAACAAACCTTTAACATTTCAACCTGTTTTCCCATATTCTTGATCGAAGATTCAATGACCGAGTATGTACAAAAGGCATCCCGAATCTCTTCACTATTTGCGACAGTAATCCAAATTTCAGGATTCAACTCCAGCGTCCCCGGAGGGATCAAAATCGTGTGATGACCACAGTAGATAGACGTCAGGAGCCAGAGGATCATTCCGAGGCCGGAGATGGGCTCCAGTGTGACGAGGACCTTCATGGTGGGATAGAATTCGCATTGCATCTTCTGGGAGAGGCACATGGCGTTGATCATGGTGTGACTGATGAGGGACGTCGTGAGAGTGCCAGTTGTGGAGATGTTGACGTCTAGATAGGCGGTGAGGTGCTCGCCGCGGACGAAGCATACACTCTGGACGTTCTTCTTGCGATGGTATTCGTCGCAGTCCACGAATGGGGGCCATTGCGAGAATGGGACTATTGTGGAAATATTCTATAATGCAAAAAAAGATTTTTTAATCTTTTAATATTAATTGGAATGAGTTTTAAAAAATGAAAAAATAGTTTCAAACTTCAGTACATAAATATAAAACAAAAGAACACCAATAAAAACCCTCTTTGAAGCTAAAAATATGATAAAAATTAGGTATTATGTGAAAAATATGTGGAAATGTTTAGAAATATATTTCTTCCTACTTATTAGTAGATCAACCAAATCTGCCTTTTTGTGTGGAATCATTTAGGGTACACGCTTTTTCAAAATCTTTTCAAAAGATTAGATTTTTCCCATCGAAATCACTAGAATTGAGATTTCTCTATCAAATTTGATGGGCTTATTCGGACATTGAATGATTGATGGTATTTGCCCATTTTCAAGATTATGGTCAAAATTCATCTGTCTATAGAAATATATCTCTTAAAAGAAACCAATCAGAAGCTTCAAAACACTTCATGTCTTCTCTTATTCTTGAAGGAACTCAATTTTAGAAATCAAATAATTCTAGCTTGGATCAGAGAAAAAAAATATTTTTGATCAACTCACTTTCGACTTGAGATTTTTGATGACAAATGAGTTGGTAATGATACATTGTGATTTGGTGTGTGAGACAATGGACAAAGCCATTTCGAGATCTTTCTCGAGGGTGAACTTTTCCTGAGTGACTGGCGGTGGCCCAGATATTGCGTAACAGCTGATGTTGGATGAACTCGAGGATAGATTGGTAGTCGATTCATGAATATTGATCAAGGATTCATTATTCAAGGAGCTGTTCAGAGATAGCCGGCTTTGGTTCAGGTTCTGCGGCTTTGAATTCAAGCCGAAGAAGGCCGAAATCTGACTTGTGACGGGAGAATTCACTAAATGGAATGTCAAAATTAGTGGTGCCAACACTAGAATTTTGAGATTCAACTATAAAAGCTTCGAATATCAAGAGGCAACCAATGTTTTTTTTTGTCGCGCAAAATTATTAAACAATTCAGTCATGCTACTCATGAGTAAACTATAGGAGTCTAGGTAGGACATGATAGAATCAGATTTCCCTTTTCCAAAATCTGGATCTCGAGACGCTTCAAGAGAGAAGTAGACTGCGTACCGATGATCTGTCTGGGACATTCAGTCTCTGGAACCATGATTTCTGGTAGACCTCCTTGACTTCGGATTAGCGAAAATCTCGGAGTTGATTGAATCCAAATTCGAAAACAGAACTCGAAAATGACTCAAATTTGGTGCATCGTCAAATACCTGCCCGCCATAGTGAAAAAATGGTCCCAAACGCACTGCTAATATCAAATAAAAATGACTCACCCAGATTCGAGGATGAAAGGTTGAATCTTGGTGCCTTAACAATGATCGCGATTATTCCCAAGGATAGACAGGCGTAAAAGGCTACAGCCAGGTCAATAGCGGCATTCGGAGGAAACATGAGCGCGACAGTGCAGCCGGGCTGGAGTTGGACACTCTTGGCGATGGAGCCGTTCATGAGAAGGCTCTTTACTCGTTCCACCTTTTGATAGAACTGCCCCGCGGTTATCTTGACGCTTTCACAGCCCTTGGAGTTGTACAGGCTGAAGAGGATATCGTCCGGGGTATGTTCAGCGCGCCAGGTTAATAGATTTGGAAGATATTTGATCTACAAGGAAATGGGATATTTATTGTAAGCTGACACCACCTCCCGATTGTGGCGCTCAAATTTTCTTCATTTTACTTCATATTCTAGAGATGAAAAGGGTTATTTCCATTTGTAAAGTGTAGAAATAAATTCAGCCAATCAAATTTGAGGTAGAAAAATTAACTTCTCTTATTGGCTACGAGTAGATAGTTTATTTTTTGTTCTATTCCATTTCTAACGGAGTCAACTATGCATTGGAAACATGTCAGAACTGATTCAAATAATGAAATCTCCAGATAACCTTCAAAAAGTTGATTGATTTCAGAAAGAAAAAAAAAGTTTCTCGTCGTTGCATAACCCAGTTTTTGAGTCAACTCTGAATCCATAAAAGGTGTTTTGAAAATTAGTGGAACTTTCCAGCAAAGATGACAGTAATCGAATTAATTAATAAAAGTTTGTGAATCAGTTGGCATCAGACAAAAATGCATGTAGGATGTTGTGTTTGTGGGGCTCTAATATGATAATTGAAACACCTTATTAAAAGTCTATCGTGTTTAAATAAACTATGAAAACACACAATGAATTATAGTTTCACTTGGAACTGTATTGAATCATAGTTAAAGCTGCAATTCTAAAGTACATCATCAATAGAGAAAAATAAACAATCTTATGTAATTATGGTATACGCTAGGAATGACGGATTGTGATCGATTCAAGTTTAGATTTTAACAAACCTTGCCTGAGATATTTATATTTTGAAAGAGAGTAAAATGCAACCTTACGTCTGAAGATTGTCCGTTGTTGGCGCCGATGGGGTTGAGGGCACGGCCATTCGCTTCAGCTAGACGAACACCTTGGACCATTTGTCCGACCATCATCGCCGAGGGACCGACGTCCACGGCAATTGGGTTCCTAGGAACTGGGAGATTCTGAATGGCGGAATGCGGGCTCATGAGCAGGACAGTTGGGGATAAGGAGCCCTTATTCAACATCTTTCGCACTTCGTGAATGTTTATTCCCCCGAATGGGGTCTGAATGGAAATTATGATTTACAAATTGACTTTTTTTCCAACTCGGAAAATGTTACAACTAAAAATATTACTTATTTCATGGTACCAATGGCGATTAGTGATTCCTAGGGCTACCAAATGTATTGAAAATTATGTTTTTTCTGGTAGGTCCTAAAAAACGAATAATTATTTTCATGGACCATCAGGGTCTGGACCTTGAAATGTATTAAATGTATATTTTTTGAATTCTCCCGACTAACTTTTCTGAATTGTGTCTAAAGTGTATTGAAATTAGATTTTTAGAAATAGAGCCTTCTCATTGGTTCACATTGTGGAAAACAAACATTTTTAATAAAGATTCTTTTTTTACGCAATCGGGAACTGGTCGCAACAATTTTATCAGGACAGAAGTTCGAAAAAACATGCAAAAAGCTCCCTAGATGATTCAAAATTTCAACAGCTATCGTTAGGCTTTGATCAGTCAGCCACAGTTTCATCTCCCATGTTAATCTATAATAATTTCATGTATATACAAAAAGCTGGAAAATGTCTTGAAATGTATTTCTTTTCTTCATTGAAATGTATTTAAGAATCGAAAATGTCTTAAAAAGTGGCCCTACTAATTCCTTATTCTAGATCTTTAAAAAATGTTATTTATTGGCAAGCGAGTTCTGTTCAAATTCGAAATTATTTCAACATTAAAAAAGTTTTTTATGAAAATATCATTTGTTTTTGGACAGAGATCTCATCTTATTCGGCGATTTAAGGATATAAAAAATACATAAAACATGAAAAGAAGAGACGAATATCGACACCTGTTATCCTTTCATCATTGCATTAAGAAATGATATAGCGGTATTATGTCTCTAGAGTGACTGTGTTAAAGAGAAGAGAGACGCACCTTTGGTAGATTATGTTGGCCCACCATGGCAATGCAATATAGAGAGAGCTGGTGGATGGACTCGACGGCTTGCATCACTTGTGACATCCAGGCAAAGGTGGCCTTCTCTGAGCAGTCGTTCCTAATCTCACCCACGACGCAAACACGCTCTTCGTTGAGTATCTTGAGACCAAAGACGGCAACGCTAGGGTGGAAAGTTAGCTTTTCAAATTACCGAAATATGCATGCATATTTGCAAACTGTTCTCAATTCTATGAAAAAGTGATAATATGTATTGCTAGGCTATTTAGACCTTTTAAAGATGATATTTCAACCCTGGAATGGTACATTATCAACATTTGTAAAGTACCATTAGAAAGGTATATTTTGTGCGAAAAGCCTATTAAAATTTGAAGTGTAATTTTCTTGACCTGAAACTTTAAATATGAGTTGTGCAAAATTTAAAAGAGATATTTTTTCAGGCTATCAAAAATTCATTTCTTCGTTGTCTGAATTCCATAAGCAATATTTTTTCTTTTTTATTCTAAAGATGACAACTCCAAGTTACATTTTGATCAAAAATCGTTTTTCTCCTAATCATTTGATGACAAAATTGAAAATTCTTGACAAAAAAAAGTTTTTTTTCATCGCTATTATCATGATTCGGCATTGATAAATGAAATCCAATTTCCCCCTGTGTAATCAATCTTGGAAAAGTATTTTGATAAAATTTGCATTGAATTTAAATAAAAGGGGCTTCTGCTTTTAAACATTGTCTGGAAATATTATGAATATCTCTGATTTATAGAATTTAATTTGTAACCATTTATCTTATTTTCTTGACTCCAAATATTGGGCGAAATTATCAGGTTGAGGTTTCTATCAAACGAAATCAAACGAATTTGTATGAACCAATTGATAATAAATACCAGAAGTGTGCATTCCCTCTGCACGTTTCCCTACGCTCCATCTCGAGTACATCCAACCCCAAAGACAGCTGTCAAAGTTGACTATCACTCAGACTGTACTTGAATGCGATTCGAGTGTTATTGCAAGAATATTTTGTAAAGTAGAAAAATAATAATCTACGTGAGAAAGTCTGTAAGAAAATTACCGGAATTCTGTAATCTTTTTTGCGTTGGTGAAAAAAATTAATTTATCTGTTCTACTTTGAAGACAAGTCTGATACTCTGAGAGCGTGAAATGAATTTCACTTAAAATAGGTTATTGCAATACAGAATGTAACCGTTGGATAGGCAATGTAACCAAATGTGTAGCCGTTACACACAGCTTCATTCTGTAGGTATTATATGCTTTTTAGATTGGCCTTGAGGAATGTGAGTCAACCTTCCTAGCCAATGATGGCTTCTGATGGATTCTAATCAGTGTAGAAAAATAGAAGTGGACCCATTACATCAGCATTCAAGAAGATGAGGTACCTCGGTCGATATTGGTCAGAAAATAATTTTTTTGGAATGCTTAACCCTTTAGGCCCCGGTGTCGCTATATTTTGTAATTTCGAGTTTTTCTATTTTCCTCATCTCGCGTTGTAGAAGAGTTAAAATTTGCACAAGTATGTAAATGTGTTTGAATAACAAGACATAATTAATCTATTTTATTGAAAGAGGCAAAATACCTCATTTATCTTCAAAGAAACCGTGAATACCTCCCAAACTAAATATTTTAGGAAAAACTCTCATAACCGAAAAGTTCTTAAAATTCAATTTTTAGCCTAGTTAATAGGAATCATCATTGAATAGTAGAGTCGGTTCTTAAAGGGTTAAAAGTCGGAAATTGAACAAAAGCCACGCCAAGAGAAATTCGTTGTGACAACATTCATTCCTTAAAGAAGCCATTTGAATGGTTTATCAATAAAATGCTATGCAATTACAAGAAAATTGACTATTCAAAGCTTAGGAAATTACTCACCGATTTCTAAAAGTTAGACGATTAGGAACCGCAAGAATTGTCGCAATAATGTCATCAGAGTTGTGATATCTTCGTTCAACCTTGATGAGACCATTGATTGTGCCACAAATGAAGATGAGACCACCCTGAAATATAAAATGTTCTTAATTTAGCCTCTGTAAACGAATAACTCAGTCCTACTGAATATACAAAAAGCAAGAACATGTCCCTCACCATATTCGAGGGTCCAGGGAAGCCAATAAGGCCGGTCCTAATGTAGTTGCAATCATCGCCAAGCTCCTCCCCACTCTCGGTCACAGGTCTCACGCGGAATGTATTCTTCGAGGCGCCATCCAGCCCCCAATAGCCAATGGGCGAGTAATCGGAAGAGATACAAATCTCTCCGACTTCATCTGTCTTGCACAAGATCGGGTCTGTTCCAAGTCGAACGGCAACCAAGGAAACTGTAAAGAAGAATATATTTATTTCTCAGTCTAATCGTGGAAATTTCTCTAACCAATAAGATTAGCTTGATATTCTTGGTAAAATTTGATTGACTGATTATCGTTCAGTGAACAGAATTCAAATGACCCCCGACTCACCACCGGGAAGGACCTGGCCGCAGTCCTGCAAAGTGAGAGACGTCTTGTCATTCTCTTCATCCACGCGGACAACACAATAGCTCAGAGCGTTCATGGAAATGTTGCCCTTTGCACTACTGACGCTGGCTGTGTTCTTGATGTTGAGTCTCTTTGTCGCGAGCAGGGAACTGCTCAGGGGACGTCTAAGGCAAATGGTTGTCGCCTCTGGGCTACTGGCGGCTGGGCATATCACATCGGGACAGAGACCGTGTTGGATGAATTTGTTGGCGAAATCTTCGCATGTTATTTGTGACCCTAGAGTTGTAATGATTTAAAGGTTATCGGTCAGTTATTTGACACGAGGTTTCGGAACTGGTTGGGTTCTTCACTCTTCATTCAATAAAAGGTGTTCACCGTTCATTTGATGACATTCTATAATGCTCACATGGATTTGATCCGTTCTCAACAAGGATCATTCTCAATGAAGAGAGGTTGAGTGTATTGTGGTCCTTTTGATACGACATGCCCCAGAATAGATCTCTGCTTCTGGCCAAGGCAACTGTGGCTGAAAAGATTTGATGAATTGAGAAAATTTATAGTTGCAACATTAACTAGAAATATACCATTAAACTTAGTTATCATCTTGAGCCATGATGCGGGGTCCATTTGCATGATGGCGTACGGTACAAAGATGACGTGTATTCCATTGAAGATGCCCTGAGAAAATTTGAATTATTAGAGATTGATATTTGATCTAACTAACTAAAAGTTTGTGTTACACTATTGATTTCAATTAATTCAATCTTCCAACTGTACAAATACCTCGCTATTAGCATAAAACAATCAAAGGCTTTGTGTGTTAAAAGGGTTAATTTTTCGTGGCTTACTGTCAAGACAGCATGCCAAAAACCCATTTCTCTTCTCATGTCAATAACGCAGACCATTGTGTCCACTTCACTGTAGCCGCACGCTACAGTCAGGGCCCGACAATGCGCCAACACCGACTGCCTCGAATGTACAACCCCGTGGACGCTACCGTCCTTCGAGTAGGAGTACTCTGTGAACATTGGCTCATTCGGCGTTAGACGATCTGGCGGCTGCCAGTCTTTCGGCGGCTTGAAGGAAGTATTCAAGATCTGGCTATCACAGTTGATCCAAGTCACCTTGGGCCAACCGGGGAAGCTGAGCACTTCCCCCTGGGGACCGCGGTGTAGGCCGCGAAAGCATTGGTCACTGGTGAGGACGATGGAGATCTCTTGGAGGCCCAAAAGGAATCCCATTGATTGACACGAGGAATCCTTGAAGGGATGGAATTATTAAAATACTAAAGCCTTGTAAACTGAACTAAGAGGGAATACTTGAGTACCCCCAATTAATCACTCAAGATTAAAATGTTGAGAAAACCTACCTTTCTAGATGAGGGAACTTCAATAGTGATTGGAACGAGGCTGGCTAGAATGCAGGCATAAAAGCAGGTTATGAAAGACATTGGTTCATTATTCCCAAAGACAAGAGCAACCCGATCTCTCGGCTTTAGCGACAATTCATTCTTATGGCCGAGCCTATTCAACAACACGTAGGCAATCTTGAGTGCTTTCTGCTTCAACTTGTAAAAGGTCAGCGGAACCGAAGGGGTCCCCTTGGAGGTGATGCAGGTTATAGCAGGGGCCTTCTCATTCAGTCCGGCGTAACGTGAGAGGGCCAATTCAAGGTTCCTCGGGAGACCGGATGGGACGTTGAGAAGGTCACCGAGAATTGGCTTGATAGTATTCCCTCGGGGCTTTGGAGCGTCCGGGTCCTCGGTAATGGAGATTAGATGGGCGGAATTGTCGTCGATAAAGTGTTCCTCTAGGGGCCGGATTTTTGGCCTCTTTAGAGTGTTGACCAACTTGCGTATCTTGTCGGTTACTCGCTCTTCACAGACAAAGTCAACGGACGATGAGTCTGTATTAAGGTATAACTGGTTATTACAAAGCATCGGCTAGAACGAGCTGCTCTTTAAGAAACTCAAATGGTTTACTAAATCTATATTTTCAAGGGCCAAGTCGAGAAATACAGCAGACTCACTAGAATTAAGGTTAACATGCCTAGGTGGAATATTGGAGTTGATCACATTGCCACCAGAGGCTATCAGCTGGGCAGATCGAAGGATGTCAGAGGGCACGTGACTTCTCTGCTCTTGCGCCTTCTGTTGATCTATGAGTGGCTCAGATGACCTCTGGGTGAAGAGCAAGTGGCCCTTACGAGATTCGTCATTGCTCCCCATCGGCGGAGACTGGCCATCGGTGAAGTCGATTTCGTGATTATTTTCATCGATCGTATTCAGAGAGTTTGGATTCGATTGAATTCGATCTAAAGGGCAAGTTAATTTTTCATTGTTTGGGCTTTGTGAATGAAAACTAACCGAATCCATTGCTCAATTTTCGAGATGCATTATTAGTCGAAGTGATCGATGCTGCCTCGGCCAACTGAGCGGCCGCATTGGCGACGAGCTTATCGAATGCGTCAGATGAATCGTGCGGCTTCTTCTTTTTCTTTGATGTGTTTTTATCACTGGAGTTGGTGTATACGTTTGGGTTATCCTAGAAAGATGGTTAATTAAGAATAAAATGCATCTTCAGATCAATTATACTTACATCTACCAGATCTCCGATTGAAGAATCTGAAATTAGAAATATTTTACCATCATTGATTCAAAAAAAAAAAAGATTGTGTTCTGAATGAAATTTGTATTTATTTACAACCAATGAGGATGAAGTAGTAAAAATGAGTCAATGAATTCCTATTGGACGTAGTAATATTTTTACTTGAATGCTTAAAAACAAATTCGAGTAGATTAGACATCATAATTTGAAATGACGAGGTAAAATAGAAATACCAAACACTCTTTACAAATGCTGGTCAAAAATTTCACTAAAGTATTAAATTCGAGTTATTTTTAGGGCGGTATTACATTTTGTACGAAATTTCGCAGTGACATTATAAAGGTGCTCATTCAATAATTTACTGATAGAGTCTTTATTTTTTCAATCCTGCATTCAGATCTTACAGTTTCGCGAAATATAGATAACGCTGAAAGCAGTGGCCACACTCAAGTTGCTAAACTTGATACATGTCGATTTTCGAGATGAAATCTGAGAATTCTTTTCGAAACTAATTTATTCACAAAGAATATCAATTTCTTGAAATTCAAAGATTTTAATCTCTGTGTATTTATAATCGTACATTGAAGTTTGGATGCTTTAAAGACTCTTGAATCAATCAAGTTCAATCAGAGGTAGCTTACAATTTTGATCGACTCAAATACCCAGATTCAAGGTCCCCAAAACTTCTTTGAAAACCATCGGAAGCTAAATTTCCTAATCGCGAGGAGTCAAAAGTTCGTGAAACTGTCTGGATAGATAGAAAAACAACGTGTTCCATTGTCAGATAATCTCAAGACTTGCAATATACAGGCAACGCGGACATGAGATAAAATCGGTATTTTGTCTAACCCTCGAATTATTTTGTAAAAACCTTTGACAAATTTTTTTTTGTCCGATAGAGTAAAATTTATGTGGAATGGAGTATTTTTTCTAACCAAGAATAAATTTTTCTAGTTATGTTTGTACGGAAAAAGAAGATTAATCTGACACAAGATCAATCAATTCAATTAGGTCATATTCGAGTTCATTATTGATAGAAATGACACTCACCCGTGCCTGACTCGTTAGAGGATCCAGCATTAGCGTAGGTCATGTCCCTCTTGTTGGGGATAATACTATCAACCTTTTTATCTGTATGCGATAAGGCTTCGCGCACAGCATCTTCCCTAATGTCTAAAGGGAAAAAGAGGTGAGATTTTTTTGGTGAAAATATGGTCAAAAGTTTCCATACCAGAACGAAATCGTGGGTCACCTCGTTTGTGCTTAACATTCTCGGGGCCAGAAATGCTGCATGCATTCGCTTCATGACCTTTGAGGAAATGAAAAAGTTACAAGCAAAATAAATGAGACAGTTTTTCAAATGCCAAGTAATTTTGGAGCATGGCATATATTCAAGAACTAAAAAATCTTGATATATTTCTTGTAAAAAGGGATATTTTTCGGACTCTTAATAATGATTACATCAGAAAAAGCTAATTAATAATGTTTTTTTTTCACACATTATCGTGAATTTTGTATCGAGTTTGCGGATGATTTGAAAATGTAATAAAACTCAATTTTCGACATCTTCATCTGCCAAGGAATGCATTTAAAGAGTACTCACTGGACTTTTGAGGCTCTTGCAATGTCTGGCATGATCGAAGGAGTTTCTGTAGGCGATTGTTAAATCCTTTTTGAGTTATTTCACCTGAATAAAGAAGAAATTTAGAAAATAATAAACGAGAGGATATGAAAAGCTTCGTTACCTTCATCAAGTTCACGTCTAAGTTCACTAATTTGCTCTTTGATGAGCGCGGGAAGGTTGGAAAAGTTGACATTCTCCATTAACAATCTTTTAAAGTCATAAATTTTATAAAATTAAATAGTTAATAATAAATAGATGGAAATAATTTGAAATTTATGCATTGAAATTTTTAAAGAGTTAAAGCGAAAATAATATCTACGCGCCTTAATATGACGCGGTGATTTAAATTGAGCAGAAATGCAATTTTCTGACATTTACTCGTATTCCCTCATTGCCATCGGAATTTGCTCTTCTGTTTACCACTATAAGGGCTTTGCTACAACGGGGAAGTTTTATAATTACTCAAATTCTCTAACAATCAATGCAAATTGTGGTTGGCTCATTCAGGAAATCCCATCATTCGTCTTCTCACTCTTCTTTATTCTCCACTATGGAGAGAAATCCTTCAACACCTTTGCTTTGGGATTATTTGCTCTCCACTACTTTCAAAGATCTCTCGTCTATCCAAATTTACTGAAACCTTCAAAGCCCATCAAGTTGAATTATTTCATTTCAGCGTTCATATTCACCTCTTTGAATGGCTATTTTCAATCACATAGCTTACTCAGAGAGCAGGAGCAAATCCGTGAATTAAACTTTCTTCACATTATCGGATTTTTTCTATTTTTCTTTGGATTTCTATCCAATATTAAAGCAGATAGGATTCTAATCAACTTGAAGACCATTTATGATACAACTTATAAAATCCCAAGGGGCTACCTATTCGAATATGTTTCGAGTGCAAATTATTTCTCAGAAATGATCGAATGGCTTGGCTTCGCGCTGGTTGCACAAAATTTGACGAGTTTTGCATTCTTTCTCTTCATCGCTTTCTACCTGTCAGCCCGCGGCATTTCATATCATAAATGGTATTTAGAAAAGTTTGAAGATTATCCCAAAAGTCGCAAGGCTATAATACCATTTCTTTTATAACAGTACTAAAATGTATATCGATCTACGTTAAAAAATTTTAAGAGATTAATAAATGAATTCTATTAAACTGAGGGCTTATTTTTCCTCTAATAAATTTTTAATCAATTTTAATCACTGATTGAGACTTATTAATCATAAATAATGAGAAACAAAAATAAGCGTTTTAATTCTTGGAAACCGTTAGTCTAAGGACCCATTTGTGATCCACCTTCTCAGTTCTTTCAAAAAGAAATCATCTCAATTGAGAGTAATTAAAATCAGCCGATCGGGGTACACCATTCCTCGATCAAAACTGAATATTGAGATGAATATCAATTAAGAAGATTAGCGTAAAGTATCGTACAGATACATTGGAAATATAATTTTTAATTTTCCTTTTTTCCTCTTTTTCGCTAAATAGCCAAATGAATTGATTGCTATAACGTATCCCTACTTACTAGTAGCATGAATACATTTTATTACAATCTTATTGGAGCCTAATCAAAGAAATAACACGAGATTAAATGCTTTTAAACTAAAAGTTGTACAAAATAATATATGGTCTTGTTTTGTGGAATCTTTTGAGCCCTAGAACAAAATGAGTCAGTTTGGTTAAAATTTTCAAAAAGTAGAATTATTGATCAGTGATCACTAAGGCAGTCAAGACAATCAAAATTTAACCCTAGGAACTTGAATTTTTTTCAGATTTTTGAATTTTGCATTTCATCCTATAGACGATTGTCTACCCAGTTAAAAGAAGGCTTGATTATTAAAAATTAAATATTTCAAGTAGAACCGTTTTAACACATTGCTCTCCTTTGATACTCAGCCGGAGCGACTGCATAATCTTCAAGCTGGATATAATCTTTCTCGACTTGGCTGATGAACCTGAAAAATTGATAAATAAATTGAATTATTTTCAAATACTTTACAGAATCTGAGGATCATTTTGTAATTTGAGCAATGGGAGAGAAATCAAGACTTGGAAAATTCTAGCCAAAAACTGACGAGGTGCTTAGTTCAAATAGTTCAGAGATTGAGATGCGATAATTTATCAAGTTTTTACATGCGATAGTAGAGTTACCCAAAACTGTGAAATTCCTTCCACACGGGAGATGTATTACTAATACATTGTATTAGTATCGTCGTGTAATATTTAGTTTTTAGATTTTTCCTATCTAAATATATAAAAACTTAAATTCTTCAAAATGCGGTTCAATAAAATCAAAATATTGATAAGGGGCAGACTCACTTTAGAACCCTATTAATGCAATCTGAGAGGACCTTGACACTATGAGCGGGCAGCTTCATGCAGCTGGACAAGTCCCTGAGCTTGACGACAAGCCTGAGAAAGTGCATTGTTCCATAGATTTCCGAGAGACTCTTGTCAGGGCTCCTCTTGTACATTTCTCCATATTGAAGACGCTCAAACTTGTAGAGCAAATGAGAACCGAGGATGGAATCAAAGTACAATTTAAGCCCAGCAATGCACTCGACGTTCAGCTGGTAGGAGTTATCTTCTTCGTTAGTATCTAATGATGAGATGTACTCTGCGATCATGTCTTTGACAGTCTTCTTTACGGGTATCATTATAAGATAGGCTTGTCTAGTAATTAGATCCCAATCGTCAACTAGCCAAGCCTTTAGATTGTCTGGAATTTCGAGAGTTAACGAGGCAGAAAATAGGTTTTCTTTCATAATATTTGGAGGAGCACGAGAGGTTTTGTTTGACTTATTTGTGGACGAGGACTTGACATTTGCGTCTTTATCGGGAGATTTTGGCTGAACGAATGATTTTGAGTCAGACTTTTGAGATGAGTCGTCTGTTGATTTTTGAGAGTCATTCTTAATTGAAGCCTTTTTGACTTTGGTTTTTTTGAAATTCTTCCTAGAAAAAACTTGTATTTTAATTAATTATGACAAAAAGGGTAGTTTTAATTTACATTGATTTAGCAATCTGTGCTTGCTTCTCGAGGCCTTCTTTGTCGTGTTTAAATATTCTAGAGTCTGTGACCCATTCATCCCAGGTCCTACTCCAACCCTGATAGTGGATGTAATAAAGACATTCTCCTTTTTCTTCTTTGCGTTCGAGACACTGAAAATATATTAAATTAATTTTACTTTGGCTTCGTATAGCAATGGGCCATGGTAACATAGGACCTTTTCTCCACTTTCGTACTTGTATTTTGATGTCATTACTATAATAGAACTCCTTGTAGTTTTAATAATTAAATTTTAAACCAATTTAAACGTTGAATTATTTCCGTAATGGGAGAGTTTAAAAAATGAAAAAGATTTTTAATTCAAGTTCAAAATTTTAATTGATTGATCAGATCAATTTGATCTTACGATTTTGACCCAACATCTTTAAAGAAATTTTAAAATAAAAGGTCTATCATAGATTGATGTGAGTATATTTATTTGTGTGATTTCGTTATATAAAAATTACATCAATAGTCCAAACCTCTTGATACGACCTCTTTGCAAGTAGGCCTCAACATGATAGTATGCTCAAATTGTGCCGTATAACTCCCCTTGATATCACATAATGGGGGATACTCATCGACAAGGCCAATCTGGCAGAGATTATTCAAGCCCATCATATATCTTTGTTCTCCAAGCCGATCGAGCCATCTTCGACAAAAGGCAAGCGTTCCAAAGTTGTTGTTTATAACATTAAAGACCTTTTGGGCACTCTTGAGGTTGATGGGTATGAAGCCGGCCTCAAAGTTCTTCATGTAATGTGAACATTCCATATCTTCTACGACAAAGCCCCTTCCGGTGCTTCCAAATGTTTCAATAGCGTAGATTTCATTCTCTTCCATCTTTGTGGCCTCTCCTCCGGCCACGATGGGCACAGTCTTGCCAGCGTGTATTTGATAAGGACCTATTGAGTGGCCGTTTAGATTTCTGATGCATTTTATTGGGTAAATTTTCTTGTCGATTTCTACTTCTCTGCTTTCCATAACTTCTTGGATGGCTGCACCTACGTCACACAGCCGGGCATCTATTCCTGCTGTCTATTAAAAGAAATTAGGATTAGAATTAACCCTCCTAGACTATAGTGATGAAATCAATGAGACTCAGTTCAAATAAATAAATCCTGTGAACTAACCTGTATACCAGCATTGGTAGCATCTCGTACCGCTTCTATCAATGGATCATAGACCGGGTCAAAGTGTAGTGTGAAAGCGCAATCGATAATGTAACCATTAACATGAACTCCAAAGTCGATTTTGCAAACATCCGACTGCTTCAAGACCGTCTCATCACCAGCGTTCGGGGTATAGTGAGCAGCGCAGTTGTTAATGGAGCAACCGGTTGGGAAGCCTAGGCCGGCGGCCATGCCGCGTTCCTTTATCAGAGATCTACTCTTATTCTCCAAACTTTCGCACATGTCAAAGAGCTTAATGCCGGGCTTGGCAATGGTCCTGACGTAGTCGCGTACACGTCGATGAGCCTCGGCTCCCTCACGGCAGTCTTGCCAGATTTTATCGTACATCTTGTCTCGTATTTTGCACTCTTCAGAGGTCACGCGATGCTTGGCCATTTGACTGAAAAAAAGGAATATTTTAAATCATGTTATATTTAGACAAACATTATCAAAAGAAGCTTCTATTGATAAAGTTTCTTCCTCGTCGTCCAATGAATTTTGATAAAATATTTTATTTTTGTAATTATGAAGCTAAAAATATAAAATCTCAATCTTTATTCTCAATCATATTTAGACTAAATTTAGTCAAAAATTTATTTCAGTCTCTAATCATGAATTATTCTGTTAGAACACATAATTTGAAGATTACGGCGTGATTTTAATGACTTATTTCTCAAATCTCCTTGCTAAACCTTATTGTTTGAAGTTATTTTACGATGATTTACAAGGATCAATATTAGGATGAAAGTTGCACAAACTGAAAAAAAATATGAGCTTGGTAGACCCCAAAGTATGATTTTGATAAATAATTGAGTTAATTACTTTGAATATTCCTGAATTTCTCCAATAGGAAAGTCATTATTCGGGAATAGATCGCAAACCGCTTTATCAGAAGTCGCGTCAGTCGCAGTTGCTGCAGCGGGCTTCTTCTTTTTGTTTCTCTTCCTACGATTCTTCTTTTGCTCATTCTGATTACCATCATCAGAGGCATCGTCTATCTCATCTTTGTCACTAACTTTCAGATCTTCGAGTTTCTCCTTAATTTCGACTTCAGAAACATTCATTTTTTTCAAATATTGACAATTTCAAACAAGAACTTGAAGATTAAATCTTATCATTGTTAGTAGGCGTTACAATTTTGAAAGCGATGTTTCCACAGGTAAAATTGCATAATTCATCCCCTTTCAGCCACCGTATCCGATAAATCAAGCTAATGAAATAACACAAAAACTCAGTGAGATTGATATTACCGACATTGAAGGCTATATTAACGACGATGAAAAGATTTCATCCATTGTAGAAGACTTTAACTCGATTCAATCATTGAAGAAGAGTAAAGATGAAATGCTAGACTTTAACAAAAGGCTAGCTCAAGAGAACCTAGACCTTAAGCCAGAGTTTGAGTCCCTTCAGAATCGCTTAATCGAGTCATACGAAACGTTAAACGAAGTTAAAGACAAATACAAGACTTTGAAAACGACAATTCACTCTTACAAAAACAGCCAATCTCTGTCCACTGTAATTGCTCTACTTCAAGCGGCTAGTGCAGAGGCCGAAGAGGAGTCTGAGAGGCTGGCGATGAAATTCATCGCACAAGAAATGGACGTGGACTCCTTTCTTAATTCCTTCATCAGCGTTCGCAAGCGTTTCCATGATAGAAGGACCAAGAGTGACAAGTTGAATAGCCAACAAAATTCATCCACTCCCTCAGTCTTTAATCCAACATTTGCACCAACTGATTTCAGGCCTCCCTATCCGCAAATGCCACCATTTGGGTATCCAGTTGCAGGAAAATCGGATTTCTTCCCTAGTCAGTTCAGGCCACCGTATCCGTATTAATCTTGTTTACATCCTCAGAGATAAAAAATTTTAAACAAAAATATAATTTATTGCAAAATTAAATTTTCTAATCGCCTACTTATGAGTAAATTTGAGTTAACAAAAGGAGTTACTCTTTCAGGAAACACCGATAAATGGGCTTTATTTTGACAGACTTGAGTTGCTCAAAGCTCAGGAATTCCTTTAATACGTGAGATGGATTACCGTCTCTTCATTCATACTCTACATGTATGTATAGAAGCCTCTTCCGAGCAAATATTCTTTAAAATTGAGATTCAGTGCTCATTTAAATTGCACGTGATTAGTAGTTCAGTGTTCAGGTATATCCCTCAAGATACCGTAATCGATTGGATCAGCCGTTGAGGTTCTCAGATAGTGCGTCTTGGTCGGCCACACTCAGCAGCTGGCTCAGGAATCGGATCCGGCATCACGTTCGGGATTTCGGTTTCGGGCTCGTCTCTTAGCTGCTCGGGCACATCCTCTTCATTGGCGGTGTTGCTCCCTTCATCCTCACTGTCCACAGGATCGTCTATCGAACTCTGAGACTCAAGTCTGCCTTGAACCGGGCGAGCGTCCGCATCATGAACTAACCGACCTTGTGCGTCAATCCAAGTGTGTTCACTATTCCTCACCAGGGATTGCGTGGGGCCCCAACCCCTCCCTTCTCGAAATACATAGCCCGACACTGGCTTCAACTGCTCCGCCCTTGCTTGCATTCTACTGAAGCTGACATCCTGCGGCCCTCTATGTTGGTATGCAAAGACTGCACCATTTGGGACCTGCCACCGTCTGAGTTGAGTTGTGGACCTTCACAAAGGCAGCCACTTTGTCTTCCATTGATCTCAGATTGGACTTGGCCACAAACACCTTGAGATCCCTGATCATGTACTCAGCATGACCGTTTGATTGATGATGCCCCGGGGGTGACGCTTCCACCTGCACTCCATACTCAGCCAGCAACGTGGCCACTCGTGCTGACACCAGGTTGCGCCCATTGTCCATGCACAGCCACCTCGGTGCGCCTGCTAGGTCAAACAAGTTCTTCAGAACGCGCGCTCCTTTTCCGGCCACTGTCCTCGGTACCTCATCGCCATCACCTCTTGCGACTCGGTATTCACTGTATTACCAGGTAGAGTTCCGGTCCCAAATGACCAACGTCGACATGGACCCTCTCCATGCATTCCTCAGCCTCTGCCCTGATTGTCAGGTTGCGATTCGTCCGCCTCTTTCTGTTCGTCTGGCATTGATAGCATTGCTGCACAAATCTGAATACATCAGCGTAGAGGCCCGGCCACCAGCAATAACTTCTCGCCTCCTGTTACATCTTGTTTTCGACCGGGTGTTCCGCGTGTAACCTGACCAAGGCCTGCCGTTGAACATCATCAGGTATCACTACCCTTTGGCCCCAGAAGACCACACCTTCTTCAACCGTTAACTCGTTCCTTAGCGAGCGGAATCGAGTCAGCTCTTTCCTCTTCCCTTTCCACCCTTTCATTATCTGATATTTTAAGGCCTGGTAAGTTGAATCCGTGGACAACCTCGCCGCCTCCTGAAAGTTCAACAGATTCGGGTCTTCACTCACGTCCACCGAAAGGGCCAGGTACTCTTCATCACCATTGTTCGCTTCTATAACCAACCCGATTCGGGAGAGTGCGTC
>JJOG01001734.1:0-11299 GCA_000715275.1 Gyrodactylus salaris
AGCATTTCCGTCAACTTATATTTGTGAACAATTTTTTTCCACGCTCAAAAAAAAGCGAGCATCGCTCATGTATGAGCCATGTACATTTGAAAACAGTTATCATGATTAAATATTGTGATTTACATTGTAAACTGCTAAAATATGCATGGATTTTGGTAGACATTCACTTATGGACCCGGGTAAACAATACCCGGGTATTCAAAGTTTTGCTATCAACAAAAGTGCCATTTTAATCTTCCAAAATCTTAAAACCGATGCAGCGTTGGCGTTATGCATTCGAATTGCCCCAACTTTTTTTGAGTTTAAAGATGGATCATCCTAAGATGAAGTAGCGAATGTTTCAAAATAATGCACTCTTCTCCGAGAAACCCAAGTTGAAATCTTTTTCATAACTTTTAAACTATGGATAATTTCAAAAGAAACTCTGAAGTAAAAATTACAAAATGTTCAGTGTTTATATGCCTGGGTGTACCCGGGTTAAAGGTTAACTTTCTTTCTCAATAAACATTCCACCTTCAGCAGATAGATTTTTGTCTGGACCTTCTCCACGTTAAACATGTCACGCGGAATTCAGATTCTTGTAAATTTTCAAACCAAGATAGATCGAACCGATGTTTTGAAAACTCACAAAATCCCATCATTCATTATGTAGTTGTCGGGATACTTTTGGGTGCCAGAATGCAAAGAGCCGATGCTCAACTTGGATAAATCGGAAATATCAGAAAGTTCCGACACATCAAACTCTTCATCTTGAAAGTAGTCTTGTTCCCTAGAAGAGGTTTGATTAGGTTAATTTTATTGCATACTTTTGATCTAACTTACCTATAGTATTTGGAATTGATTTCATTGTCAAAGTGACGCTGATTGGATCGTTGTCGGAGGCCGATTGGGCCCAGCTGGAATACCCGTTCGAGGGAATTCGAGTTCATCATATCCACTGGGTTGTTTTGTGCTTCTCTGTGCTTATCTAATAATTAAAAATGTAAATAAATGCATTTTCTACTCCTGAACCAAAATGAGTAAAAACGTAAAATTTTATTTTCTGATATTATTTGATTCAAATAGTTTTTGCCAATTTCGTTACTAAAATAAAGCCTTTCAACTGTAACTGATGTGAGACTACTTTTTAGTAGCAAATTAAAGATTTGTGCTTGACAAGAAATTGATTCTTTGGTTCTTGCTAAAAGAGAAAAATTGATTAGGTCTAATTTGTAGAATTTAAATTTAAAAATAAATACTTTCATGAAGAATATTGAGAATAGCAAATCTCTATGGCGATGGAAAATACAGAGCAAAATTATTTTGATAACTAGATTTCATCAAAATTCTTCAATTTTTTTGCCAAAACATGTCTCACTCCGATCAGATGAATATTATTTGAATTATTTTGAAAATATTGATGAATTCGGTACATTCAGTTTCCAGTTGTAGGATTAATGGTCAAACTATTTTAATGTAGATTTCAACACTAACAATAAATTCCAGTTATCATCTCAGGAATTGAAAGAACACCAGAGTAAGAATAGTAAGAGAAAAAATAAGTTAAAGATTTATATTTTATGTAAGAGATGATTTATTTTCCAAATTTTCCTAAATATATTGATGCAATATAAATCTGGATTATAAGAGAGTAAGCGGTTGAATGTCAACTCATTTTAGAAAAGCGTTAATTTACTCAACTCTCCCCCTGGGGTAGTATAAAACCTAAGTTGCCATCGAAATTACCACTAAAGTTGTTTTTTGAATATGAAAAAAGATTGTAATTTTTTTCTTAAAATCTTTAAAATTGCATTTATTTTCAATAGTCCTGCAGATCTTGTCAGATTAATTATTTTTCTACTCTGTTTTCGTTGCGCTTGATTTTTCTTAAAAGTAGCGGCATTAATTTGAAACATGAGTCGAAAATACTTTCATATGATCACTGAAAGAGGTAGAAGTACTCACCATCTGGAAGAGTAGTCTGAAAGTCGACTGGCGTGGACGAGTTCGACTCATAATTCAGAATCGATTCATAGAGGAGGGGAAACCAATAGGCGACATTGTTGAGATCAGCATAGCTGAGGTCCACGTTGACTACCCCGATTAGGGCACTCTTGTCGAGATTCCTATCCACGTCCCAGACGGTCACTTCAATGTCAAAGTCGGAGATGAACTGATTTCGGAATGGGCCAAATGTAAAAGTTTGGCACCATTTGGGATTTCGGTTGTTCGGGATCAACCTGGACCTTTGAGATCGGCCTCTGTGGAGGAAAAGGGGCTTTTGAGAAACAAGAATGATTGTACAAATTGTGAAATATTAACCTATTCAAAAAATGGTGAAAATATTTTCTCTCAAATTTTTTTATTCTTTTTATTAGGGCCTACTAAGGAGTAGTTCTGAGGGTAACTTTTAAACTAGATATAGTAGAATCTAGATTTATCATAAATATTTGATTCATTAAGGAATCTTGAGATCATTCATGGTGAGTTGTAGAAATTATAAGCCGTGATTATTTTCTTTATTTGAATTTTTTTTCTCAAAATAAATACTCTGAATTCTCAAGAGACGAAAGAATTTCAAATTTTCTGGTAAATGCCTCATAAATCAGTGAAATTATCTACAGTGTTCTATGAATCGTGCGTACGCATGTCTATATACAGAATGGAGAAATGACGATTGAAATTTCCAGAATAAAGGAAGTCATTAATTTCTACATTATTCCTACAATTATGCATGTTTAAAATCAATATCCACGCCAATACAAATCCCTGGCCTAGATAAAACACACTCTGACCTTATTTATATATTTTTGGAAATACTCAGAAAAATACAGCGAATCGTATGAATGAGTCTATCTGTATTGTAAAGTTCTTAAACTTGTACAAGAAAACACGATAAAAATCGGTTGAAAGTTCAAAAATAAAGCCGAGAAATTAAAAGATGAATTTGGAAATTTCTTATTGGTAAATGTGCCCCTATTGAAAACTATGATGAAAATACTCAAAATAATATTATTTTAAATCAAAACTAATATTTTCACAATTCAACAATGAGAGCTGGGTCGAAACCAAAATGCAAATGAACAGAATTCAGAAACAAACGTATCATTTTATAAATCCATTTAGTTTTCGAGTTTTCTTGTTCAAGTTTGAGGATTTTAATTTAGACTTGGTGAGTTATGGGCGACCAAACACATATTTCTTACTATTCAATATTCAATCAATAAGCTCTTCAAGGAGAAATTATCCAGCGTACTCGGTAAGAAATAATTTTTTACATAATATCACTTTTTGAGTGGAATTTTTTTTCCAATTTAAAACTTTTAGGCTAGAAATGAAACATTTTTGTTTTAGAATAGAGATTTCTGGCACGTATTTCTTGAGAATTATTTCTGGTCGCCCTAGTTATGATTTTAATTAGATTATTTTACTTTTATTTTTCACATTTTCGTTTTTAACTTTAAGATTGACGTTAGCTTCCATTATAAATTCTAGATCTTTTGACTCAACTTTCAAACTTTTATTTTCTCATTTAAATTTCCTGAAAAAAAATGTTTTCTCAATAAATCGAGAACTTCAATCCTAGTTTGAAAATTTGCAAAAATGTTATTTGCATACACTCTGAAATAAGACGACTTTCTTATTCTTACTTTGGCAACGTATAATAAAAGATGGAAATTAGAAAAATGCACGTACTATCAAAGAAAATTAACCCTTAAGTGAAATTCTATTTCTGCAGCATTAGAGCGTTTTGATTGAAACTTTCACGATTGATGTAAATTGCGATGTGGAAGTATATATTTCATACAAGCTCGAAAGAGGAGAGAATATTAATTTCTTTTTTTTTCAAATGACAAGAAGAAAGAGGCGGAGTAGAGAGAGATAGAGACCGAATCAAGAGGAAATGGTATGTACAAAAATATTTCTTTCATAAATTGACAGAATTCAATGGATTTTGGATATCCTCCTCTCATTTAATATTCATATTCTATCAGAGATTTGTTGCGAATGTTCTGAGAGAGCCTTTGGAGACCTGTCTACATGAAAGCATCAAGAGAGTGTATAATATCTTCCTAGTACCCTTGTATAACACTACACAACTTTGATTCTTATGAGAATTAGGGAATGGCCCATTCAAAAAGAGGTTTCTAAATGAATCATAAACCCTATTTCATAACGCTTTATTTTGAGCATGCCATAAATATGCTTTATTTTAAACTCAACTGCGTAAATGCCTCATCTAAAATAGAGTAAACTCGTTTATTTTATTAAAATTACGGCTTCAAAAAACCCATCTCACCCTAACTGTTCATATGTCCCTTTCAAAAATATTTATCTCCAAAACCAAGATAGGAAGAGAAATCTTTTTAGATTTTTATTGGAAGAGACAACATATCGAAATATTCATAATTATTGATTAAAATATTTCCCTTGACCCATAATAAATCATACAAGAAATCTTTTAGAAATCGTAAGCTTAGATTTTAAAATATTGATTTTCAAGATTTTGTATATTCTAGAATACTCACCTCTCGTGAGGTAATAAATCTACTTTGCAATAAGAGTTGCAGACCAAGTCCTCGTTGGAGAATCTTCCCAAGAGATTCTTCGCTGCAATAATATTGACAATCAACTCCTCTGTCTCGGGGTTCAGCCAGAGTTTCATCTAAAATTTAATTGTGAGCATTATAAAAGAGGTCTAGAAAATTCGCTAAAGTTTGCACAAAATTTGAAATAAGACAAAATTTTGACAACGTGTTCACTAAAATTAGCTCACTTGCAAAATTGGCTTATCCTTCTGCATTGAGGGGACCTCGTCATCTTGCGGATTGAAGAGTCTACGTTGTGTATCAAAGTCGGTACTTTCCTCTGGATATTGATGTATCGTTGTGGGAACTGGAAAGTAAAAGTACTTCAAACTAGAGTTAATTATAGAGGGAATATTTCCTTACAATTGTTCTTGCCCAATTCAATAGGATAGTCTGAGCTGTAATAAAAAATAAACAATTATTAGGGTTATAAAAAAAAGATGTTTTTCCGCAATCGACTCAGGTTCGAGTCCGGAAACCTGCTCCTCGAGTAAGCGCATACTCGGCATCAAATTATTAATCGGTTATCAATTCCAAGCCCTGCGAGGAGCGGAGATTATCTGGCGTCAGAACCGACAACTACAAAAGGCAGAGAATCAATCTGCCAACAATGCTGACGAGCTTTACTTGAACCTAGAGATGTACCAAGATGTTCCTTCACAACAGAACTCTAATTTACATATTTCTCTGGTTATTTTTCACCCATAAATAAACATTATAAAAAATTCAAGGGGCTCTTAGTTCTTCATAAAAAAATCAAACTTACTGTGGGTGAAAAATCACCCATGGAACAGACGAAGGGTCAAGATAATAGATTTTGGCACAAATGTGCTAATGTTTTGAAAAATTTAGTCACAGATACTTTTTCGGAATTTTCGATTGAATCATCTAGACTCACTCGGCTGGGCGTTGGACGACAATCTCAACGCGATTATCGTTCCTCGAGGTAATTAGAATATAGTTGACGTGATCTGGAGTGAGATTGATCAGGCTGCTTCGATTCCATTCGACGAGTTCATCACCAGGCCGGACATGGCCAACCATATCAACGGGGCTGCCCCATTTGACTTTGTTGACAAAAGTGCCGATCCTATTTGGGATTATCGGATGCTGCTCCCCGATTAGCAGTCGTAGGCCTTGAGTAGAAAAAAGGGAATTAATTCAATCTTGAGAAAGATGTTTTTGATTAAATTGTGATCATAACTGGGACACCAAAGAAGGCATATTCAGCATATTTTTACCCTTTCATTTAAAAGATGAAATTGTTGATTTAAGAAATATTAAAATATTGTAATAAAAATGGCTAAAACCCCTTTTGCTTTTTGGAAAATGCAAAAAATAGATATTTTCGGGATTTATAGATATTTTACTCAAATAAGTTATTTCAAGGCAAAGATTTGTTCTGTTTGAAAAAAAACACAGTTTCTTAATTTCCCTATCATGACAAATCAAGATACTTTTAAATTTAAAAAATGTCATTTTAAAGACCCTATCTTATTCATTTTTCAAGATAACTTTTTTAATAGATGGAAATTTTTGATATAAATAATATTTGGAACTAAACAGAGGAGTATCCATTTTCAAATCAAAATTGTCAGAAAATCTCTTCTGATTAGCAGATCTCTTTTTAAGTGTCACTTTGGATATGGTGATATCAATGTGAAAAATATAGCACTCCCAACATTAGAGTTTAAGGGGGAGGGGAAATTGCGCATGTTGTAGCTCACATAGGGAGTCTTCCCATATAAACTGGTTTGGATAGAAAGACTTTTGTGTTAGTTTCAAGTCACAACTATCTTGTCAATCTTTCAGTGTGATCCGTTCTTTTTGTGAAAACCCTTCCTCTAAATTATCAAGAACCAGCAGAAGTCTTCACTGAGCTGCAACTTTAAATTGACGATTTCGACATGTTTAAAAGAAATGATGACGAAGTAATATCAGCCATAGATAACTAAATTGCCTCAAAAGACCCTAATTTCTTCAGAAGAAGGATTTATGGATTGCGTAAGAGATGGAGAAATACTATCGCAGATGATGGTGAATATTTTGAAAAAAAAACACAAAAGAAATTTGGTTTTTAATTCTTATGGAAAATTTCCAACCTAATTTCCTAGCTACCATTTTCTAAATTTCCAATTGGCGTAAAAGATGAGAAACTCACCAATCGCTGATAGGATATTCTCATTTTGCATTGAGTCAGGCGGCCGAAAGAGGACCATATGACCCAAGAGGTACTTGTTGTTTTTTGACACTGTCCATGAGACTTGATCTTCAGGGAAGTAGGCAGGCTCGCTGAATATACTCGAACAGTCTAGAAGTAGGATCGTTTTACTTACACAAGTAGGCAAAAGTGTTTGAAAAATTTTGGAATGTTCGTCGAAAATTTGCAAAAATCTCATTTTCTAAACCAAAATTAGAAAATGTGAGGCCCATTGATTAGTTCAAAGGAAAAAAATAAATACGAAAAGTTGAAATTTGACAGCCTATAGAAGAAATTCTCTCAACTTCCACTCACCCTGACTGTTAGCGTTGCGGGTCAACTTTCTAAATCCGCTCTTGTGTGGATGATCGATGCGGGTGACAAATTCGATATTCGGCATTAGCCTCCGGGATTGATTCGTTGACCGGGGATAGAATTTATTCCTACCCTTATTGGGGTGATTTCGATTGGCGGATATGAAGAACTGACTGGCTGGATCTTCATCATCAGTGACTGTTACATAGGGTCTCGTGAGAGAGTCGTATTTGGAAAAGTTTGATCGCAAGGTGGAAGAGTTGAAGTTCTCAAAGTTCTCTTCGCCCTCACTGCTACTGTGGAAAAGATGATGCAATTTATGTTCACGTAATTGCTCCTTATATCTGGAGGGTATTTTGGAATACTGATATCCAGTTCTATGGTCGTGGACTGGCCTGTTTGAATGCAGAAATCGAGATCGGTCTTCATCGTTAACTAAACAGGATCAGAAGTTATGACTGGGCAACACAGAAAATAAATATTTTTTAATTTAGCTCCAAAATTATCTGGATTCATTGAAATTCAAAATTACTAAGTGCATTTTTATAGAAGAAATATCGTCTTACATTATAATTACTGAGGAAACTCTTTTACTACTAATAAGGGGTCTTTATAAACAGAAATAATTCCAAGATTATTCTATATAAAAAGAAGAATATTTTTGCAGCTCTTATGATGTAACATTCCAGGATTGAGAGGAGTAACAGGAAAAACTTTTGAGTTACGCATGATTGAAAGTTAATTTTAAAAGTGATTATCCACAGAGAAACTCACAAAGCAATCCCTTGTTATTTTCGTACAAGGAATTATACCGAGAGCAATACTTTTTCCTGCTCGTAAGGAGTCGCTCATTTGGCTGATCGATATCTTCAATATGCCATGAAGGTACCTGCTGACTGTAAGGGTCTGTGTTTTCATAGACAAAATTCCGATCATCATTTGGCAGATAACCTTGTCTGGGGTGATCGTAGCGATTGCTTAGGAGAAAAGGCATTTTCAACCAGGGAATATTTAATTAAATTATTAGATTCCTTTAAGAATATCCTACTTTCAACCCAATCGCATGAAAATTACGCTTTCTACAACTTTTGTGTTGAAAAGTGGCCAAAAGTACTTTTTGAAAAGACTAAAATAAATTATAGACTAACATCGCCATCTGTTCATAACTCTGATCATAGGAAGGAGCTCGGCTGAGAAAGTTTCTCTGATAGTGAGACGCTTCAACGGGCTTTTGTTTCCCGAATAATCCAGTTATTCCATCAAGGATCCCCTTGGATTTGTTATTCGGATTGTTTGGCAAAACTTGAGAATTTGTAGGTGTCTTTGAGACATTCGACTCGCCCATTTCGTTATGACCGAAAATGCTTTCCACCGCTGAAAATAGTGGATTCGAGGATTTCTTATTGTCATTCATCTGACCTTGCATTTGATGTTGACGAGGCATCTGATTCCCGCTGTCCATTGGATAATTCTGATCCCAGGAGTAGCTCATCTCATACTCAATACTCGGATCATATTGTTGGCCGTATGGATTCAACGGCCCTTCATTTTGGTAGTAATACTCTTGGCCTTGATATATCCCCTGATTATATTGATTGGGAATGTTTTGTTGGCTTTGTACTTGAGCTAGAACCATATTGCACAGTTGCTCATCTTTCTGGAGACATTCTTGACATAGCCAGCATTGAATCTAAAATTTAAAAATGGTTTCAATGAATTATAGTTTGAGTATTTCAATGAATAAATTCACTAAGGAGCGTGATCTAGACAGGCACGTTGATAATTTCCACCAAAGACCCCACTCATTTAATATTTCTCCCGCGCGATAACTACTTCTCATACAATGCGTGTGTGTAAATCTATTATTAGGGAAATATGTGAAAACTTGAATTGAGTCGTAAACAATAAAACAAGAATTCATTAGTGATTCATGAATAATAAAGGAGGGGAGCTTTGGGGGAAACTCACAACTTGGCATGAAGAAATGGTCTTGTCGAAGTGATTATTGGGCAACATTGTCTTTGAGCCGCATTTGGAGCATATCCGCCTCCGACACTTGTGGCACTGATGGCCGAGGGTGTCTGCGAACTTGGTCTTTTTGCACACTTCACAACTCGTCTCTGTGAGACTATTTATCCCGGTCTTGACGAGATTGGCGATCTGACCCAGGGGGTTACCAAGCTGAGGGTCGTTATGTGGGACTTTTGGGTTCTTTTGTACAGGCTTCGGTTCATCTTTGACTTGGCTCGCCTTATGCGACTCTTTCTCGTCAAGCTTCTGCCTAGAGATTACTCCTTCAATAATACGTCTCTCCTCGGGAGTTAGATGAGACAAATCAGGTCCCTGATCAACGTTCATCCTATTGGTGACATTTTTGTTGATAATAAATTCCGCTTGTTAATATCTCCTCTTCTGGGGGCTTATTGAACTAGTTTCTCTCTCTATCGACAACATTCTCACTACACTCGGAAAGTGAATGAATGAGTAAAAGGGGAATAAGTCAGATTTAACTGTGTTTGAGTTTACTCTTCTCCCTATCTTACAGTCTGAATGCAGATCAATTCATATTCTTTTTTGTTTAAATGATGCCATTTATTTACTCTCCACTCAATCGACCAATGAGAGGAGAGTATGTAGATTTAGTGCGTGTATACCTCCAACATTTCATACAATCATTCATCCATACTCTAATATGGTTGGTATACACAGAGAATATATATATTTTCACTTATCCTCATACATATCCACACGTTAATTCTCTCTGCCTCACATTCACATCAACTAGATTTTACATAGACTCACTTAATTACTATTCCCAACAATACTCCCTATCAAATTTATATTTTTCTCAACTAAAATTTCCACTACTCTTGAAATAAAAAGAAATTTGATCAAGAAGCTTAGATTCATTAGATGACAGTGTTTTTTAGAGAAAGTCTCCACCCATCCCCCAACACTTGTTAGCTCTTCAAATCAAAATGTTGGTTGTCGATTTAGAAAGCAAAAAAATACTTTAATTTAAAATCTAAATAAATGTTTTTATTCAAAGATCATATATATAGTTATATTAATAATAATCAAAATTGTAAGATTTTTTCATTTCTCGTTTAATTTATCGCGCTAGTGGTATCATAAATAATTTTTTTCACAACAACAAATAAAAATAAAGGGATATAATTGTTTCTTCTTCTGAAATTATTCAAGAGATGCTAGGAATGTCAATAGATTCGTGGAACATTTTTATTTACACAGAGATTGTCAAAGGACTACATATTTTTTGAAATATCTTTTAGCTTATGTTGACTAGTGAAATTAGGTTAAATTTTCGTTGATTAATGAAATAAATAAAATCGACCAGTAAGAAGAAGATATACTTTTGGATGGAAAGAAATTGAGGGGTGAGGGAGGGGGACGTTTCAGACGAGCTCAGAGTCCTTCTTACGTTTCATCTCTAGAATCGATTGGATGGCTTCATACTTTTGACTTTCAATGTAGTTCATGGAGCTTTCCTTCGGCCTGAGGACAGCGATAACCTCAGTCATGTCCACATCGTCTGGATTGGAGTCGGCCATGGGGCGTCGCTGGTTGTCGGTGATCTGTCCGCCACTGCCACCAACTATGGACCTTGGTGGCATGTTGTGAATGGTCCCAAAGAGGGTGGTGGAGGAGGTTCCGGCAGAGCGGGATAGAATTCGCTTCTTCGATGGCGGTATTGGTGGGCCGTACATTAAGCTGTTCGAACGGACCCCTGCTGCATGGACTGGCGTACGGTTTTGCGATTGGATTGTACGACTCGACTGTTGTTCATATGGAGAATTCTAGATAACAATTAATCTAGTTACTTACAAGTAGTACGTATGGCTATATATTTATTCAAAGTTATTTTTCGAGGGAAATTAGACATTTCGATAAATAAGTCCCTGAGAACATTTACCAAAGGATTTATTTTTAATCACATTCAAGCTCATGATTAGGGCTTGCTTGTCTCTACAATTGAATGAATTCATGAACTACTATCCAATGAATCGTAGTGTCAAATAATACAGTAATCGGTGGGGCATCAAGATTTTGGATTCAATTTCTTTAAATATGATCTATAAATAGGAAATTATATTTTAGGACTCTATTCTAATTTTAGGCTATTTAGGGACCTAATAACTTTGTAAATCAGCCTCATGGAGAAAAATAATTATTGATTAGAACTCAAAAATACCAT
>JJOG01001735.1:0-11940 GCA_000715275.1 Gyrodactylus salaris
TTCTGCTAGCAGCTTGGACGTCCTGTTAAGCACTCGAAGCTTTCTGCCTTGGAACGCTTCCTCTGTGATTTTTCCCAGTTTGTTCTGCAGTATTGTATTCGCCTCATCGCCTTTGAACGGTAGGGATAACATCAAAGGTTGCAGTTCGTCCATCGGTGATGTTTCCTATGTCTCGTCTCGGACTCTCGAATGTTTTTTGATGAACTCGCTGGGGTACCCGCTCATCTCAAACATTTCTACCGTCTTTTCAATCTCCTCGGGTTGGAGATGGGTGGATACTAGTCGTTTGATCTTCAAGAATTCACCTCTCACTAAGCCTCTCTTTGTCTCTATAGGTGAGAAACTGTAGAAAGGTAGAAACCGTGTTGGGATCCCTGGCTTCCTGTATATTCTCGACGTGAAGGTTTCATCTTTTGTTCGTTATTGAAACATCCAGGAAGTTCATTGTTCCGTTGGTTTTAGTCTCCATTGTGAACGCCAGATTTGGATGAATTACATTCGATTCTGCAAGAATGGCATCCGGGTCCTGGTCATCTTTAAGAAGCAAGAAGGTGTCATCTATGTGCCTCACATAAAGCGAAGCATCTTCGATTACATGGATTCTGGACATCTTTGACCTTTCTAAGAAGGCTAGAAATATGTCAGCCAGGATAGGACCGAGTGGGGTTCCCATTGCAACACCGTCGGTTTGTCTGAAATAGGAGCCTCCGAAAGCGAACTCTATGTTCTGAACCGTCATGAGGATAAGAGAGCACACGTCGTCGGCTTTCATCGGGAGGATATCTGGAGACTCTTGGTTGGATGCAAGAAGTCCAGGCTGCTCTGTTAGTATGGACCTAATAAATTCCACTGTTTCTGTAAGAGGGACATTTGTAAACAGAGATGAAACATCAAATGAAACCATTCTTCCAATGAAAGGATTCCTGTTTCTTAATCTGGCTAGAAAGTCGGTGGAATTACAGACGGAGTGTGTGCAAAGCTTGTCTCTGACCGGCTTAAGGATTTCGGACAACCATTTAACCAAGCCGTGTTGTGAAGAGGGGGTCATGTCCAGGATTGGGCGGAACTTAAGGTCTTCTGTATCCTTGTGGACTTTTGGGAGTCGATATAGACAGCAAGTTCCTGGGCCGCTTGGGCGAATGTTGGATGCTCTTGTGGAACTGATCACCTGCTTCTGTACTAGGGAGTCGATCTTCTTGTTGATTGAAGCCATGAAGTTCTTCGCTCTGCTGGTTACTGTTTTGGCATTCATTTGTCGGGATTTTGTGGGGTCACTTATAAGTAGGTTACCTTTCCTGAAATATTCCTCGGCTTTGACGATCGCGATTCCAGTTCCTTTGTCCAGACTAGTTAAAAGTACCTCCGGGTTACCTCGTAAGTCAGTGAGGGCTTGATAGTGGTCCGAAGTGAGGTAGGGGAAGTCAATCTTCTTCTGTTTGAATTGAATTCTTGCATCATTTAGTACGCTATCAAATCTCTCCACGCAGAACTTTTGGCCCAAGCTGAGGACTTCGAGGGCTGTCTGTGAAATATTTAGATTACTGAAATTATAAACATTTTTGCTTGGGTCGTTGACGAAGGAATTGTCTTCCTTTCTAGACACGATACCCTTCTGAAGATTAATGGAAGTCTTCGTTGCTGATACTGTTTGTACAATTCAAGGAAGGAATTACGGACATTTGGAGAAAGAGCATCCACGGAGCTGGACATCCTTTCCATATCATTTCTTTTCACTTGGATACAAGATTCAGTGTTGTTCAGCCATTGATGAGCCACCTGGAGGGCGTTTTTCACCGTTCCCTTCATCCTGGCGCGTTTGAAATTCGCCCAAATTGAGCGGTTGAACTTTTGAGACTATTATGTTTTTGAATATGCTTATTCCGAATATCGATTTTGAAATCTAAATATCTGGATGCTTCTATTTTTTCAAGCTGATTTTATGTGCAGTTTTGAAACCGCTCTAACGCATTATAGCTTTTTTAACCAATTTTTGCTTAGGGATTTGGTGGGAATTCATTATTTATGTTTTCTAAAATTTTGGCCGAAAGCGCATTCCGGCATTTGAGTGAAATGCAAATGATTGAAGCTTATTTTTTGATTCTGAGAATTTTTAGTAAGTAAGATTTTTTGATCGGTTTTTTTTAATGAAAGTCTTTCAAAATTGCTATAAATAAATAATATTACTAAGAGTAGTATGATTATAACATGATTGATTGTCGTGCCACTTTATCAGAAACAAGTAGAGTAGTAGCAACAATATCATATTATACTGGATATTTTTTCAGAACGTTTATCTGATTTGAGCTTGAATTTAACTTTAGTTTTTGACGAATGAATGAACATTGTACATTTATAAACTGAGCATAATAATCCTCGATTAATTTTAAAGAATCTAAATAATAGAGAAGCCTTAAAATATTCATAAAATATCTTTGAGAAACCTAGAATGCTGATAATACCTTTATTTCGTGACTCTAGAGCTTATTCAGGTAGAAGATATACATCGTCGAATTCAAATCAGACGAAACGTAATAATGACAAGTTTACTTTTGGTGACTTTAAAGATGGTAAAACTCGTTTTTTTAATGAATAAAGCAGTTTTGCTAATTAAAAATAATAAATTATTATTCAATCTTCCTTAGAAGCACTTTCTGTGAACAATTGAAGCTCCAGCCTCGTCATACTCTTCCTTGGTGATCCACATGCTCTGGAAGGTTCCTAGAGAGGCTAGAATCGAACCTCCGATCCAGACGGAGTACTTCCTCTCAGCTGGTGCAACAATCTTCACCTTGATGTTCTGTGGGACCAAGGCTTGGATCTCCTTCTGCATTCTCTCGGGAAGACCAACGTACATTGTGGTACCACCAGATAGAACAATGTTATTGAAAAGGTCCTTCCTAATATCAACATCACAGGCCATAATCGACTTGTAGGTGGTGTCGTGGACACCCTCACATTCCAGATGGAGAAGTGACGGCTTGAAGAGGCATTCTGGGCCACGGAAGCGTTCATTATTAATTGTGATCACTTGACCATCTGGCATCTCATATGTCTTGCTGAGGGACGTCGTTTCACTGCTTGTATTGATTTCACCATCAAAATCAAGGGGCACGTAGCAAAGCTTCTCCTTGATGTCTCTAACGATTTCTCTTTCCGCAGAGGTGCTAAAGTTGTAGCCCCGCTCGCTCAGGATGGTGACCATGTAGTCTGTGATGTCTCTACCGGCCAAGTTCATCCTCTTAATGGCGTGTGGCAAGGAGTAGCCCTCGTAGATTGGCACAGTATGCGAGACACCATCACCGGAGTCGAAGACGATACCAGTCGTGCGACCTGAAGCATATAGCGACAAGACAGCCTGGATGGCGACATAAAGTTGTGGGACCTGGTATGTCTCAAACATGATGCTCGTCATCTTCTCACGGTTGATCTTTGGGTTCAAGGGAGCCTCAGTGAGGAGAACAGAGTGCTCTCTTGGCTCAACTCTCAGCTCGTTGATGAAAGTGTGATACCAAATCTTTTCCATGTCACTCCAACTCGTGACGATTCCGTGTTCAATGGGGTACTTTAGTTTGAGGATACCTCTCTTCGCTTGAGCTTCATCACCGACGTAGCAATCTTTCTTTCCCATACCAATCATGGCAGCCTCCTCTTTAGGAACACCGACAATCGATGGAAAGACGGCACGTGGGGCGTCATCACCAGCGAAGCCGGCTTTGCACATACCCGAGCCATTATCAATTACTAGATTCACAGGTCCATCTGTCATTTTTCAACTCTCTTAATCTTTCATCGTTAGAAGAAACCTTTATATTGCTACTCAATGAAATGAGACTCGAGGCTAGCAAACAATTGAGTAACATTTGTAATCCTATCCATATATGGTCATTAAAATAATAGCTCTTGCATGTAAAGAGAGTCTTTTGTACTTTTTTCTTAGAAACAAGGACTACTGCTGATAAATAGTTTTATTACACAATTATATTGATTTGAGTTCCGTTTTTATCATCAATGAACTATTATTGACATGTAATTTCGCGTGTCATTACATTGGATAACTCTGGTCTTGATCTATAACGAAAAGACACGATTTCTATTTATTTACAAGCCACTGCGTACAAAGAGTATTAGTTTTCTAGGAATTTCCCGATTTTTAAAAGCCACATCTTTTACAAGCAGGATTATGTTCTTATAGTCTTGCCATGATACTCGTTAGTAATCGTGTGAAATAATTTATTTATTAAAGCCTATTTTTTAATGAAATACATTAAATATTAAAATATGAAGAGATTCGGTCCAAAGATAACATCATATAGATTATTTATGCAACTCATTGATTGATAGGCCCTCTGTGCTGCCGTGAATTTCAAAGTTAGGTTTTCAATGAAAAGTCTTGTAATCAAAAATTGAATATTATTATTGCAAATATTTGAATATGCTATACAAGTTTGTGAAAATTGGATAAATACACACTAAAATAAAATGACATGATATTATTACGCAAGGGGGGAAGATTTGAGATAAAATGGAAGCAGAAAATAAAGAGCTGTTTAGAAAAATATAAAAATTGTCGGCCTTTCAAACAACGTCCAATGTCACAATGCAAACAAGTTTTTTTGCATGTCAACACAGTAACAAGGATACATTAATGATATTATTATAAAAAGTAAAAGTATTGGGAATGGGGGGGGTAATAAAATTCATACAATTTACAAAAGATATTACACAAGCACACTCAGAGAGCTCATTCCTCGTCGTCTTCGTCTTCTTGGTCGCTTTCTTCCTCGTTCTTCAAGTGATTGGTCTTAAGATCTGATGAAATGTCTCTGAATTTATAATCAGCTGTGGCCATGTCGATTGCCCATTGGAACTTCTCGCGTTGAGTCTTGTTGAAGATCTTTTCAAGGGGGATGTCGTTCTTTCTACACCAGGCCACGGATATTCTCGGGTCTAGATAGTTCAACTTTGAAGTGCCTAATGCAATCTCCTTGTTCTCGTCGCGATCAGTGGCGTTGATTTGAAGCTTCATCAACTGCTCTTTCATTGTTGCAATTCTCTTCTTGAGCTTTTCATATTGAATCTTTTTGGCAGGAGTTTTGTCGATTTTGTAGTCGGACTTGATGTTCTTTGCCTCGTTGGTTAGGTCTACAATTTGCTCCTTTTTAGCGTCAATCTTGAAAAGAAATTATTATTTTTGGTCAGAGAATGAAGAAATTTTTTGAATAAACGACTCTAACCAATAAGATTGTGCAATCATTCTTTCTCAAATTTTATTGGCTGAGTATCACCGATAAATCTAAGTATATTCATACCATTTGATGAATCAAATAAACTTGAAATATATCCGAATTCAGTATTGATTAGAAGCAACGAAAATAGGTGAAATGACTAATAAAGGAATCGGAAAAAAAGATCATTGTAACAACGATACAAATACACCATGTTCAATAATGAAAGTCAAGATTGTTTTTCCCCACTATTTTGACAGATAATGCATATGAGTACAACTTAATGGTATGAATCGTAGAGATCTCTTTATTGCTCAAACTTGTGGTGTTTCTGCAAGAATTCTTATACTAAAACAAAGAATCATTAAAGTAAAAACCTCTTCAATGAGTCACAAAGAAGATTTTTATTCAATTAACCAACTTACCTTATTCTGCAGATTTTCCATGGACTTTGCAAATGTCTTTGGGACCGCGCGCTGATGGTTACATAGCACAGCGACCGCTCTATTCGCCCGATTATAGGAGAGAGTCTTTTCGTGTATTGGATCCTCACTCTTGGTCAGGATCTCTAGCTGCTCCTCCAAGGTCCTACTGGCATTGTACGTACGAAAGACCTTTGCTGTTAGGCCGTCCATTAGATCCCTGAGGTATTGATTCAAGATCGAGGTGTTCAGCCGGTCAAAGAGGTCATCGCCTTCCCTCTTGTTCTGCATAAAGAGCTGGAGGTTCTTAAAGATGCGCTTCGGCACCGGGACGCTATTCTGATAGCGAATGGAGTCCTTGCCGAGAAAGTCGAATTCCACAACAAATTCCTTGTCATCTTTCATCTCGTGGAGCGCAATGTGCTCATAGCGGAGTGAGCAACAGCCGACTGTGTCCGCCTCATCTTCGTCCTTTTCATTGCCAGCTCTGAGAGCTAGCTTGTCGATGAAATACAAGGCCGTGGCTCGTTGTCTAATGCGCATCTCCTTGTGTTTAAAGTCCTCTCTGTAGTCGGCACGGATTTTATCGACGACTTTGTGCAACTTTCTGGCTGTTTCGAATTTCACCCAATCCTTTTCAGCCTAAAGAAAAGTCAGGTTTAGATTAACTAGCTCCCCTTATCGAGCTTCGCGAAAGCATTCTGAAGAGTTTAAATCATTAACACAATTCCTACTCACAAAAATCTTTCTGCCTCATTTTTGTTACTTTTCGATTCGTTTCAATGACTAATAGTATTTTTCAAAGACCACCACTATGAAATAGAAAAAACCACAACAGGCGTAGATATGAAATAGTTAATGCATAAACATAAATGCTTCTGATTGGTTACTTTGTCGTAAAAGGCCTAATTTTCATCTGAATGAATTGTAAGTAGCATATTCTGGAAGCTTGTTGAGGGCAGACCATTTATATTTTGATAGATTGAATTAATTTAATTCAAGTTTTGGATTGCCTAGAAAAGTTACATTAAATCTTCTCCAAATCTGATGTATTGTAAGCCAACCAAAGTAAACCCATTATGCACTGAGAAAATATATAGATCTATGTTTTCTTAAAAGTATTTACCATGTGTAGGTTATGCTTTTTGAAAGATAATTTTTCAAATCAATTAGTTCTATGAACGAATAGGAGTATGAGGAGTTTAGGCGGAAAAAAACTAAATTACTTTTGAATGAGTCATTTTTTGTTCAAATTATTTGTAAGAAAGGTTCTGAATGCACAAATGTTGACGCTTCATTACTTTGAAAATACAAAAAGTTATTACACAGTTAGAAAGATCGAATCCTAATCTGTATTAAGGTGCAAAGTAAACTCACTTTCAACCTAGACGAGGCGTTCAACATGACATACTTGAAGCTGCCCTGGATATTCTCAACCCAGCAACACAACCAGGTAACAGCGTTGTCATGTCTGACCTCCTTCCACCTGTGTCCGGGCGGTGCTTTGGGGATAGGGGAGTCCTTTGAGCAGTTGATAATAACACTCTCCGGTTGAATCCTCTTCTTGAGCATGCCCATCTTGGGGTGGGTGCCACGGCCGCGAAATAGCCCCGGCGGTTCCACTCTAAAGTTGCCAATCTTTTGTGTATGCCCATCTAGAACACAGACACCGTATTCACTCTGAATGGCTGCATTAGTCTCTTTGATCTTGAGCTTTTCCTCTTTTGTCATCAACTTCCTTTCTTCTGAAAGGTGTTTAAAGTACTCGTACATTGGCTTAAAGTTACATTTTGATAACTCTTTGATCGTCTTCTTCTCGGAATCGTTCATGATAGATTTCCAGTCCTTGAAGAAGTTCTTATTAAAGACATCCTTTTGCGTATAATCGTGGTCCAACATTTTGGCGTAGAACCCGGCGACCTCTTCTGTTTCATCGGATAGGCGGAGAAGCTGGCCGTCGTAGTAGAACTTGACCGATTCTGGTAATCGCTCATAGCCGGGAGCAAAGACTGGGCCCTTGTGTTCCAAATAGGTCCATTTTACAGAGGAGTCTTTCTTTTCTTCTTCCCACCAACGCCAGACATTTTTTCCTTCTTCTTCAACCTTATTTTTTTTCTTGATATCAGACGGTCCACCTTCCTCCTTCTTAATAGTTTTCTTTGCTGATGAATTTACTAGAGGTTTTTTAGGAGTCCTACTATCGGTAGATTGTCTTTTGAGGGGATTTTTAGGTGGGTTGACTCTAGAATTTCAAAATTAAAATGGATTAACAAACTTTCTGGAGAGAGGAACATCCTCATCATCACTAGATGGAGGTGGTTGTTTTATTTTTTTACTTTTCAACGGCCTCTCATTATCGGAACTATATAAAATATAAGAGATAATAATTTACGTGTCAGACTCGACGTATGACTTTATTTTAGAGGACCTCTTGTGTGAAAGTGGAATGTCATCATCTGAATATTCGTTTTCTTTCGCAAGTTTACCATTAATACCATTTTCTTCCACCTTCATTAAAACAAGAGGCGTTATTAGGCCTTGTTAAATAATTATGTATTTTCGAAAAACTCGATATGGTTAAACAATTTTTGCAAACCGAGGTATTGTTTTAAGAAGAATTCAGCCATATTCAAATTATCTTGTTCGTCAGACTACACGTGCATAATCTCACTCAAGCTGGTTATCAAAAGCTTTCCTTTATAAATTACTAATAAATTAAATGCGTATTAGAAATCTTAACTAGAAGACTCTAAAGAGAAAGTTATTATTCTATTAATCACTCAGTGCTCTGTTTATGAAGTTATCCAATTAGAGGCTAGCTATAAATTTTTTCCATTTTTAACAAGTATATCTAATAAATATTATTTATTTAAAAACACATATCATAGAACTGGTGTACAATTGTGGCTCACCAAAATCAAGATTAAATAATAATATCTAGTTCTTCTTGAGAACATCGTCTACAGAGAATATACACGACTAATTCTCATTGAGTATATTTGTTTCTCAATATTATGAAATTCTTTCAATCTTTTAAAATCTTCTTGCAGCTTTTAAAATCGATAAAATAACTCTCTTTAAATGAATAATTCAAATAAGCTATGGCTTTCTCTTGCTATTGACTGCTTAGCTAATGAAAGTGAACTATCGCTTCAAGCTCTATCCGTCTGCCAAAGTGTCGGGATCTTTCAACCTGACTTTCCACCCGAGTGTCTTGTTGAGTTTCTCGACTGTTGTTTGAATCTACTCAATAATCTGAGTGAAAATTCATCCCTATTTCATCCTATCCTCATCTTCCTCAGAGATTCAATTGAACAGTCTTCATATTTGTATAACCAAAACCATGTTGGATTAGTTCTACAACTAATGAATGACATTACTCTTTCGCCGGATGTTCATACCAGTCTCTGCTCTCTCCTATTCAGACTCGTTGGACAAATTGGTCTCCCTATAAACTTGGTTCTAAATAATATAATAATTTTGGCCAACTCTCCGAATGGCAGTCTGTCAAGAATATATCTTCAATTTCTTCACGATCTATCCTTATCCTACTACAGAATACACAATGTCAAAATTAGCGATATACGATTCCTTCAGACACACTTGAAAATGTTGACTAATCGTGAATATTGCAATAGGGAAGAGGTGATTTTGTGGCAAATGACGAACAATGATAGGCATTTCAAATCAGAGTGGCTCATGATCGATTTGATCATACGAAGAGCGATAGTTAACAATGAACTCATTCGACTGGAAGAGTTAATGTCAAACACCAAAGAGTCAATTACAGAGAGCAATAATTTCAATTTGATCATGTTCAAAATCTTTCGAGGAAATCAATCGAATATGAATTTAAAGTATTTAATATCGGAACTCTTCAAACGCTTGGATAATGATAGAAATGTTGTCATCTCAGAGACAAAGATTGAAATGATTATGAATTCCCTACTGATGAGTTCGGAAATATTCAACGATCAGAACGTCTTTATGGATCCCTGGATAAGTGTCATGAAGGGGAAGAGGAATATTTGGCAAAATTTTATCGATATGCTACCGGTAAAATATTTGGATAGAAATTTTGGACAGAGTGACCACATGATAAAAACAAATTGTTTTGCTCTCCTGGATTGAGAGTAAATTGACAGATTATATTGTTATTTTTATCTAAATAAAATATGATATACATAATGTATAATACAATGTATTATTAATACATGTCATTCGAAAAAAATAATATCGGAGAGAGAGAGAGAGACAAAAAAAAATAAACTTCATCCACATAATTTTGAATTCAAATTACCTCTTAAATCAAGAGTCTTGGTATAGTAAAATTATCAAATTCAATTTGGCCCAAATTGCGATCAATTTTAAATTTAATTTATTAAAATAATGAATACTTTTTACGAAACCTTGATTATCGGAGGAGGAATTTCTGGCATCTCTTGCGCTTCAGAACTACTCAAGAATGGCTATGATAAATTTCATTTGGTTGAGTCTAGTGATGAACTAGGTGGTCGTATCGCTACCCTTGAAATATCTGGGAATAAATATGCTCTGGGCCCCTCTTTCCTACACGGTTATGAAAACAACCCATTAGCCAAGATCGCTCGGGAAAAATTGAAACTAGAAACCCATCCCGACATGGCCAAAAAGAGAGAAGAAGTTAATGAAGAGTTAGTCTTTCTTCTAAGTGGAAAAGACCACACAAATGAATTTAATTCTGCTTATGGAGAGTTACAAATTTGTCTTAACAGCATGCACTATGAGTTTACTCAATGCAAAAAAATAAACACAGATGATTCTGATTTCTTTGACCTCGTTCGAGATACCCCTCTTGATAAATCACTCGCAATTTGTGGATGGAATCCTGATACGCCAGCTAAACTCATGGCTGAAGTTATGCTATTCGACTTGGCTTCAGGCTCTAGAACAAAGAATTTGTCTTCTTCAGCTAGGGTCGCCTCTATAGATCACGAAGAAGACTTCCTTCTCTTAGATGGAAGTGGATTTGAAAAGATTTTCAAGGAAATTATGCCCAAAGATGAAAAATTCTCACAAAAACACACATTAGGTTTCCACGCTGTCAGCGTTGTCTTTAATGATGCAACAGATTCTTACATTGTAACGAGTTCTGATGGCAGGAGAATAGAATGCAAATTCATTGTAATCGCTCTTTCCTTGGGTATACTGAAGAGTGGTAGAATCGATTTCAATCCACCATTGCCCACTGAAAAGATTAAATCTTTTGAGTTCTTTGAAATGAGCGATTACACAAAAATCTTTGTAGAGTTTAACACCATCTTTTGGCATGACCTGCCATACTTGCTTCTGTTGAATGAAACTGACGACAACTTTTCAAATGACCTTCACGAAGGAAGGGGTTTGTCCTTTTGGGTGAACTTTAATTACCACAATAAGAAATCTCATGTAATATCATCACATGTGACTGGCGAGTGGGCAGCCCTAATCAAGAAAATGTCAAAAGAGCAATTAATTAACAAGATTAAAAATATATTTGCCACAGCTTATCCGAAAGTAGACGCATCGATAAAAGATGTCACAGTCCACTCTTGGCTGAATCACGAGTTGTCGCTGGGCTCCTTTCCAATTGCCAAGAGTGGGGTCACAAAGAGTGTTATTGACAACTTGACGAAGCCAATCTTGAATCACATCTTTTTTGCTGGCGACTACATGCAAATTAATGATATTGGCACGAGTCAATCCGCGTACAACAGTGGAGTTGAAGCAGCAAACGCAATCATAAAACGAGTCCAATGAGACTGTAAACCCAAGATTATTACTTGATTTTCTATCGACTATTATTTTCATCACTTAAGGATCGATTAATTTGCACAATGTGCATTGCACATTGTTTGCTTTTCTTGCACCTCTAAAATTTAGACTAAATCCAGAAATGTTGACCAAGTCTACACAAAATGTTCTTCTTTTCGATTTTTCATTAATAGACATCAAAAAAAATTTCTCAACAAAAATAACCTAATTCATGGATTTAGCCAAAGAAACTTTATATAAAAATCAAAATGTGGCAGTTCTATACTGTGATATATCGAAATCATTTGTTGCGGAAGCACAGCCAATGCTTCCTTAGTCTCAGACCTCGTTTCTGGTTTCAAAGAAAAGCTGCGGACGCTAGTGAAAAAGCGATCGGCGGTGTTTTCGAACATAGATCGGATCGTATTGAGTCTTCGGCTCTTTTGAGGGCAGGAAGCGATCTGAGTAGATGAGAATTGAGAGATGGTTTCGATGCACGCATAACGAGCTTAGAGAGTTCC